>JAPMOR010065325.1:72293-94343 GCA_026543865.1 Argiope aurantia
TATATATATATATATATATATATATATATCTTTGGCATGAAGTTCATTCTGCAATTTTCATAGATTTCAAATATATATATATTTGGCAACAAATTCAATCAGTAATTTTCATAGATTTCAAAAGAAAATGAGGAATTTGCAGTCCTGCTAGAGAGAAAGCTTAATTATGTTTTTTTTAAAACAGCTTAGGTGAGATATTTCTATAAAACTGTAAAGAAACTATATCCCTCATATAAAATTTATATAATCACCATGACTGCCGATATCTTCAAACTACATAACTATGATTTTTTTTAAATTTATTTTACAATTTATTTTTAATAATAAATAATATATTTGTATTCATTTATATTAATCTTTTGTTTAATTATCAGCTGGAAATATTTCTTAGTCGAAAATATAAATTTTATATTTAACAACCCATTATTTACTGATTTACAATTATTGATTTAATTTAAGGAAATTTTAATTAAGTAATTTCATAAACACATAAAAAGATAACAATTAATTTTTGCATTAATTTAAAAATTAAAAAAAAATTCTATTTATTTATGAAATTTCTAAGTCAGAAAATAAATAAATTATAATAGTAGAAATATTAATATTGATACAAACAAACATAGAAATATTTCAACCATTTCTAACTTTTGTTATTTGTAAGTTTCCAAACTTCGACTATATTTTTCCACGAATTTTCTTTTTACTTCAATATTTTTTTTTCTCAAAACGTGACATCTCTTCCTTTTAACAAAATATTTTTAAGTATGATATCCTTCCCCTGAATTCTCACTCGTACCATATTTTTCTTGTAAAAAGTTTTAACAAAAATACTTGGCATTTGTTTGAAAAACAGGAGAAGTAATACCCAAAACAAATCAAACCAAAAAAAATAAGGGGCTCAAACTTTTGTTTCTTCTATATAATTTACAGTGGAAAAAATTACTTTTCGATACTTTTGTAATGCATGCAGAAATGCATTTTTGTAAAGTTCATAACAAATATATTACACAAACTAAGAACAGAAAAAGAGGATCAGAAAGTATCTGTAATACAACAGATGTAAAGTTTTGTCCAGATAAGTTCCTCAGATATTTTACTTGAAAATTAATCTCATTTAATGTCTTGTAATATTGAATATTTGCTTTGTGGATTATGTGAGCTAAGTAAAATTAAATTATTTTTTTCTCGCATGCTATTATTATTGAGTATTATTTTTGGTCATTTCAATTTACTACAATATGTGAACAGTATACCTAATTTCATATCACAAGTTCATTGTAAGATTATTGAATATTATTACGTTGTATTTATAAAATTTCCTCAAACATATATAATTTAAATATAATAGCCACTGGGGTCTCTTGAACCAACTTATTCATTAACAATTATGAAGACTTTCCCTCCACCAATTAAGTGGGATTAAATAATATCTCAGAGAAATAGTATAATTATCCTTATGATGGTAATACATTGTATATTATGTTCTTATGATGCCATTATATTGTAATATATTGAAAACCCTTCATCAAGGAAACGGTTTAAAAAATAATTAAATTTCAAAACATATTATTGAAAAATGTTGCAAAATTACTTGATCAAAAACATAATAAGGGGAAAAAGAATGATGGTGGCGAATATCGAAAATCGGATTAAATCTATACTTATATAAAGCTCAATGTGTGTGTGTGTGTTGGCGCTCTACAGACCAGACCGTTTGACCTACAGCTACCAAATTTGGAACATGTATACCTTGGAGGTCGGGAATGTGCACCTGGGGTCCCTTTCTTTCAATTTTTAATTAGAATTTTATTAACTAAAAACTACCTTTCCCGCCAAAAATATCTTTTCATTTTCCCCACCGACGATTATTTCAAATGATTCTAGTTATTTTCTTACTGTTTGATGCATTTAAAATTAAACATTGCTAATTAATTGATCTTTCAGATTCATTCTGAAGTACTTTTAAATTAAAATAAAACAGAATAAAGGAAATTAAAAATTTCCAATCTGCATAGCGTTACCCCAACTGGCGTAGAAAAATTCACGCATTTGCGTTACCTTAACTGGCGATGAAAATACACGCATGCGCATTGTGTTCTGATTGTTGACAATTTTAATCAACGGATGCGGACTTGATTTAAATTATTTTTAGGTTAGTTGTATGATTTTGTAATTAAATTGTATTTATGTTAGTTATATATTTTTTGTATATGCTTATAGTTTTAAGTATATCGTTTTTAAGTAGTTTTTTTTAACCTGTTTTCAGCCGATGATTTTAAACGATTCGTTTTATTTTCTTAGTGTTTGATACACTTAAAATGAAACATTGTTAATTAATCGATCTGCTCATGATGAATCTGAGAAAATTTTGTTGAGAAATTCTTGAGATATTATATAAATTAAGGAAGATATTCTTTAGTGCCCATAAAGTTTAAACGCTTAGTGACTCTGTTTTCAGTAAACATACTATAAAAAATGCTTTTTTCAGTAAAAAATATTATTATATTAGTTGCAGATTAATCCTTTCCACTTTAATTTAAAGCATAAACTCTAAGGCAGCAAACAGAAAATTAGTTATGACTGAAGGCATTTATAATATTATGAGTGAATTATATCACTATCAAAATTTGAAGTTTTAAAATATTTTGATGAAGAAGCTATTAAAGTAGGAATTGCATAAAATATTTAATTATTAAAATGTTAACGAACATCAAGATTGACGAACCGGTTGGTCGCCAAAGGTGGCTAGTAAATAATAAAACTCAAAGGTGTAGGATAAGAACTTAAAATCAATTGGAGTAGGGAAGCTTTTTGGTGGATAAGCACTGGCATAAATTGTTTTAGTAAATTTTCTCCATTAGATGCAAACAAAAATATTTAAATTGCGTTTTAACATTTATTGATAAACTGTTTACTTCCAATTTATGAAAAATTAAATAAAATTAACTAATTAATTTTTGCTAGATTTTAATTATTATTGTTTATAATTGTGGATGTTTGAAAATAATATCTTGCATTTTATATAAAAAATCTTAAAATTTTTCAGAAAATTTATTTTATTATTAAATTGCATAGTTTAGAAGAATTTAATAAAGCATTTTAACCATAGGATTTGATGCCTGCGGTTGTAGATGCGTAATTCAACATTTTCCTTATTTTTCTTTATTAAGAACTTTCTTCCAGAAAATTGTCATCGTCATAATAAAGGCAGAGATATTTTTTTTTCCTTATACCTTAATAGTTTGATGCGGTCGAAATTGCTAAATGGTGAGATTGAACTAGAGATATTCATTTAATATAAGGTTGGAAATTAATTAAATTTGAGTTATTTTTTTACTTTCCTTCCTTTTCATTTAGTTGTGAAGAGAATATTATTATCGACTCGTATTTATCAAAGTATATTAATTACAGTTATTAGTTATCTTTGTAGTAAGTATTTATGAAATTTAGGGTATAACATTCCCCGTTTCCCAGTACTGATAAGACATTTACAGCCAGCTGTGTCGTCGCTGTTACTTACTAAACGCCTCGAGATAGCCAGATGGTGGATCTTTTCACCTGGGTGGTCTCGCATCTGTTCATTAGCGACTACAGTGAAAGGCCACATGTGGGAATTACTCGTCCAAGAAACATTGAGAGTACCTTTAAAGAGAAAGGGGTGTACAAACATCTGAATGCTAAATGTTTCCCATTGTGAAAGGGCTATGATAACTCCGAGTTCCAGAATAGTCAGTTATGAAAGGTGCATCACACAAAGGACCTTCCCACGACCGACTGGCGCCACTGAGAGAGCATACTGCTGAACCCCGAGTGGTCGAAAGACAGCTCAAATGACCAATGTAAATTAAGAGGCGGAGATTGTCCCCGAAATAAAGTGCGGATATTTTTTTTAGGAGAAGAGAAGAAATGAATTGCAGGCAGACTGATGAACTACGCCCACGAGTTCGGAGAACTACCCCTGAAGTGGTCTTGTTGACTAACAACCTGTGAGTTCCCTGTGGTGTTGTTTCTCCGTATTGATGGAGAACTGAGTTTCAAGAAAACCTTCGACTTCGATTGTTGTGTCTCCTACTACAGGTGTAAATAACTATTTATTTAACCAAGATTAGAAAAGTTGTTCTTTTGTATATACAGGGCTATAAAATAAAGAATTGTCTAGAAATTCTGCTTCGTTATTTGATCAGTCTAGATCAAGACATTACAAGGCGAATAATACTTCAGTATCTTGTTTGTTAATTTGGATAAGGATAAATGGACATTAACTCATAAATGAAGCAGTTGAATTACATTTATTGCATTTTAAACATGATTAGGGCCTACATATTGAGGTTGGGCCGTTTGTACTTTAGTTACTACAATTTAGCATATTGTTTACTTTTCTAAGTTTAATTGTCAGACAACTGAATATTGCCAGACAGAAGTATTTTATTTAAACTGTAAATATTATAAAATTAACCAATATCTACATAGAAAAATCATTCTATTTTTTAATACGCAGTGAAAAAGTATTGAATATATCGCAAAATTCATTCGTTCCAAAATAAAAAGTTAAATTCAATACAACTTTTTTGATAAAAAAGAAAGGATATAGTAGCATTTCAATGTCATTCTGACAAATATTAGTTCTTACCTAACTTTAATTTTAATTTAATTTAATTTTAAGACAAAACTGTTAGATAGAAAGAATGCTGATACAAAAACTTGAAACATTTGACAAATGATATATATTTCTATTTTGTTGCTTTGCTATTGTTTGGTTTATATTAATATCTATTTTCTATATATTTTGTATAAAAAATACATATAAAAAATATAGCGGTCTAGAAACAAATTTTAATTTTTTCAGTCAATCTCCAGAATTCCAAAATGTGTTATAATTCAATATTTGTATTATTTGATTATCCATCGAATAGCCTTACGACTCATAAAGTGTGAGCCTTAGTAATAAATTACAAAAATACTGTTACTAGCTATCTGCGCAATATTTAAGAAAAAGAGCATTGAAAGAGATTATGATCAAGTTTGATACTAAACCTCTCATTTTTATAGAATCACTGAACTGAGAAAAACTAGATTGAGTACTGAACTGAGAAAAACTAGATTGCACAAAAAATGTTTTTTTAGGCTAAATTCAAAATAATAACATTTGATATATTGGTACGAATATATAGAATGAAATATTAAAAAATATTAGAATAGAATTTGAATTTAATGTTGGAATTATAATTTCAGAATTAGAGCTTTTGTTTTGAATAATCATACTGTATTATTATTGTGAGTAGAAATCACAATATAATCAATCATCTTGAGAAGGATTGTTTCTAATCATATTTATGTTTGTTGAATAATTCTTTGTTACTGCAGTTATGTAATAAGAACAGAAACGTTCAAATTAAATACAAATTGATATCTAAATTGGAAGCAAAAAAAAAACAACACATTTCTAAATGTTAAGAAAAGCTTTTAGTATATGTTTCTTTTTCAAATCGTGTTTTAAACCCTTATCGGTTATTTGATCTACAAGATTATTTGTCCCAATCTTTGTTCATTAACTGAGTTCAATATATTACCTGAGTTTCTTAAATGTACTCATTTTGGATCATATCCCAATATCGATCAAAAACCCAGAACATTTTAATAACCTTTTAGAACAGTTTTATAGACTTTAATTTGATGATTGATTTGGTTTGGTTGAGTCTTCTTGTAGTTTATTTAAAAATTCTACAATTCTCGACACATGTGCCCTTGGATAATCAATTTCTACTTAATCGTTTCTTGATGTTTGATCTCTCAGATATGCACCATTTCAACTCTTCAGGATTATACTGTCATATATTATTTTAAATGGCATGCTATATCTTTGTAAATGCTTACACAGACAGGAACTGCTCGTTCATTATTATTATAATGACATTAAATTTTTACAAATTCCACAAATAATTTCAATGCCTTTCACTGCTTATGGTACTTTAAAATGGGTACATCTCTACTGTTTATGACTCGCTCCCCGATCTGAAAATACAAAAGAGAAATATGGATGATCTGAAAATCACATAATAATATATCTTACAAGTATTTTGTATTTAATAATCGTCATAATCAACTCCAGATACAAATTTTCATGAGCAAATATTGGAAAATCAAAAATATACCTGATGCTCATTAAGAATCTGCATCTAAGAAATCGAAAGTTGGGAACCATGTTTCTTCGAAAATAAATGATATCAACCTAAGATATGAATATAAGGTTTAAGGTAAGTATATTTTATCTTATGAAGTAAGTGAACTGCATTATTTAGGAAAATGACGAAAACTAAGTTAATGTATTCCGTATAGAATATTCATTTCCTCCAAATAATTTTAGTTCAAAATTAATTGTAAATGTGTAAGTTGAAATTGCTGAATCCAGACCCTTTTTTGGCTTTATAAGTGTTTAAATAGAATTATTGAATTCTTTTAATTATTTTAAAATAAATAAATGTCATTTTGGAGAATTAAAGTACTTTTTAAGATACGTTTTAATCAACCCTTCAAAAGCCATTTTCATTTCAAATTAACAATTTTTCAGATATTTAAACTGAGTTTATTTAACTAAGTCTGAGTTAATTCTGAGTTCATCTTTTTATATTGTCCTATGATACTAAGGAGTAAGTATGAATAATTTACTGATAGCTGAATACTTTATTTAAAAGAATTGATGCGATAACCTGAATTAACTTTAAACAACTACAAGCTGGATGCATTTAAAAATGTTTATATAATTCTTTTTTTCGTCATATATGACTAAATTAGAAAAACAAATTATCAATGAAAAACTCAATGCCTTTTATTTGCTTTAATTGCTTCCATGTTTTAGTGGCAAAAGTGAAAGAAAAGTATTTACTTTATAAGAAAAATCGAAGTTTTAAAGAAGTTTAAAAGAACAAAGATAACATCAGAAAGCTGAAAGAATTTTTTTGTCCATTTAAAACCAGTGATATGTTCAGAAATTACTCTTTTTCAAATAAAATCGTTTGCGTGCGGGTAATTTTATCACAATTTCTTGTACGATCACATTTCAATTATAAACTCTCATTAAGAAGCTCCACCCTTACGAAGATCTTCAAAAGTTAGAGAAAAAATTGAAAGTGTTCCTTTTTAGGAATCCAATACATTGACCTATACCTATGTTATATGCTTGGGTAATTCAATTTCAATGACGGATACACAATTCGATTTTCCAAATTCTTTCTATTTTTTTTCTTTTTAGAATCTTTTCAAATAAAATTCGCTTCCTTTGAAAATGGCTCGTAAAGTTCTTTGATTTTTTTCCCTTTATGTATGCTATTGCTTTACTTTGATTAGACTTTTTTTTTTGGTTATCCGACTAATTCCATCAGTAGATTCTATTAATAGGCATTACTCTTAGTTTTTTTTTCTTTTACATAAAAGAAGAAATTTATTTAACATGACCAGGTCATCTAATGATCTCTTGTTTTAACATAATGTTTCTGACTGCACAATATTGAATAATATCGCGAGATATTATTTTATATTATTCTGAGCAATTTTTTAAAAATATTGCAAATTACATGTGCGTTACTTGTAATTTAAATACAAATTAATAATGGACACTTCTTTTTTATAATAATGTGCGCGGATTTATCTCTGTTTAAAAATTCTGTATTACTCGGTAATAATTAATTCCCTAGGGGAGTCAAATCCGTGATAAATGCAAAAACACTTTCATTTTAAACCACACATGCCTAGCATCATTCGAGTTTAAACATTTTAAAATACTGGAAAACCAGAGTTTATCTTTCAACGATAAGAAAAACTCCTTACCCTTTTTAAAAATTCCAGTGATAACCCATGTTCTCAAGGAGTTGATATAAAAAAGAGGACATTGCTCAACTGATGGATACTAAGCAAATATATGTCTATAAATTCTTTGGGATTTCTTAGAAAACTTCCTGGACCCCAAAATCTACTTGAGCGAGAATTAATAATTAACAAAACGTGCTCTACGAATATATTGCCAATCTCATTTAATGGAAATGGAGGGAACTTCTGCAGTGATATATAGGTTCTCAAGCGCCCAATGCAATTTTGTGGAATGAGCGTTTAGGGCTTTTCAGTATTGATACAATTAACAAAAAAAATGTTCCATAATAAATAATCCATAGTCAAGATAGATTATGAATATTTACATATGATAGCACCACTAGCCTTACAGTAAGATTATGAATAATTACAAATGAAAGATAAGTGAAGCTTCAGAATCTGATTCAAACAAAGCGTTAGCTCTGAAATCCAGCAAGGTTAGAAATGGATTCAAATATGATTCAGGACCCCGCAAATGATTATATGCTATTTAAATCATTTCGTTCAAGCGATTCAACAAACATGAAATATTCAAAATGGAAATTGAAGATTTAACATAGTAAATAAACATGCGAATTTAAGAAGCATTAATTTTTTTTATGAAAATGCATTTCGATAATCATAGTTTTATATTTTTTAAGTTAAAATATTTTGAAATTTAGAATTTATTAATTTTAAATTTTATAAAATGCCCTATTTTAATATCATAAATTAATGACCTTATGGCATAAAGGATATTTTTTGGAAATTTAAAACTCAAATTATACTCTCTAAAAAAACCTAGCATTTTTTGAAATATTTCATGACATACTGAAGAGGTTTTGAGATTTTCAAAATATAAAAACAATTTGTAATAAAGAAGCAACACAATTTAAATAAATATTTTCTTTTTGTAGATGCCAGAAAACGCGTTATTAAGATGTCTAATTTGGTATGATTTAGGGCAAGTAATACATCACGTAGTTTTCTTTTCCAAACGTAAATAAGCGAATGAGAGTTGGTAAGAACCTTTTTTGGATTAATTAATCTAAGATAAGCTATTAAATAATTTTGCAAATTTATTTATTAATATTTAATTCAAGGTATAAACATACAAATATGAAAAAATATAAAAATGCAAGATACTAACTACACTTAAGGAATTTTTGAAAAGCATTTTAAAAGAAAGAGGTATGCAAATAAGACTCGACGTAGCCAAAGGCCATGCGGAAAACTTGATGGCCCCAATATCATCAAGCGTCGTTTGTTCCTAGCATGAAGGAGCAAACGACACGTGGCGCTATTGGACAATTTCAAGCTTCAAAGGACCTTCTAGAGAGAACGTATATTGATCTTTTTACATTAGGATAGAACTAAATAAAATCTCTTTCACAAATTATCCATAATAGAAGATTTAATGACTGTAATTTTTGAGAGTTTTTCGACGGCAAGAGATACCCAATTTATTGACCATATGAGTCCGTGTTCTCTCCATAGTTCACATGCGGCTTCGATCATTTGATTTATAGAACTTTCTTCGGTACTACACTGACAATTTGAACTTTTGTCAGAGAAATGGCTTTGATATAACAAAAATGCACCAAGAAAAAAAATCACCCTCAATTCGACTGACAGAAACATTTTTTTAAATGATGTTCAAAATGGTTCGATGTCTATCAGGTTTTCAAACTGAATCTATTTTCCAGAAGAAAAAAGATGTATCGCTTACTTCAAACTATAGGCTCTAGAAATTTATATATCTGTGGACGATCAGAAATTTAATAATAGAGATAACATTTTTTTGGATCAATGGTAGAAATTTATGAATTTTGCGGGGCCTCTTGTAGGAAAGATGAGAGAATGGTTTGCAAAGAAAGCAACTGGCAATTATTCCCTATCTTCTTACAAATGTTTGAATTTTCAGGAAAAATGCATTCACTGACATTATTTTATTGTATTTTGATTTTAATTAAAGAATCATAAATAAATAATTTACACTCACTCTTAATTATTGAACATATTTAAAGTGACTTAGCCCGGATGCAAAATATTCTAAATGTAGTGAGTTAGACAGAACAGTTATCGTAATCATTATCTGGGATGTTGGCAAGAGTCAGCAAACAGGAAATCTCCAAATTTTATATAAATAAAATAAAAATAAATAAATAAATACGTCTTAAATTAAAAACAAAAATTAATATATTTTTAGTGAGTAAGTAAATTAATATTTAACAATCTATAATAAAAGAGGAAAATTAATTGAATAAACACACTGTTCTTTTATATTCATACATATTAAACAGTGATTTTTATAGAATAATACAATATGTATTATATTTTTTATAATACTTATTTAAAGCAATGCAGCCTTCAAATAATGTATATCTTTGGAAGGCATGAAATTTGCATGATGATTAAGTTTTGAATGAATATCGGTTTTTAATTAAAAAAGAAATATTATTTAAAGAAATACTCTTTAAATAAGTTAACATTTATTTGAGTAATAGCAAATTAAGTAAACCGGAAAAAATGTAGTTTTAATTTTTGTGTGACCCATTGAATCCCTGAACTTTATTTTTTAATTTATTTTAATATGTAAACTTAAATATTATTTTGCATGTTTAGTGGTTAGATATTTAAATATAAATAAAAGTGAATGCACTTTTAAAATTTTAAATTTAAATAAATATTTGAATAAAACATAAATATTATGAATTACTTAAAAATTTACCTATATGGTTTTTAAAAGGATTTTTTTACAGAATGGAGCATTCAAGCAAATTGTTTAACTATTGATAATAAAAATCTATAATGATTAAATAATGAAATCTAATAGAAATATGCAATGAATAAAATAAAGTTGAAATCATTTTAATTGTATTTTAATAACCCGTCTTGCATAGGAGTCAGGATATTTAAATTGATTACTCATTACGAAATTTAAATTTAAAAATAAATAATATTCTTTAAAAGTGCTATTTTACTATATTTGAAAGTTGTTTTCTTAAAGTATTTTTGTCTTTTTTTTCTTAATTTAATATTTATCATTGGAATATTATTATACCATAAAATCAATCTTTTCCCGAATTTTTGATTGAATTAAATATATGTAACCTTTATGAGAAATTTGCATAGAAACAAATAAAGTCTCAAAATATTAAGATAAATTATAGTCATTAATCAGAACAATTAGCAAGACATTAGAAAATTATGAAAAAAAATCTAAATTATAATTACTATATTATGTCTACAAATATGAAGCAAACCTATTGTTACATAAAATAAGTCCTTCAGTTTTATTTATCCAATATTCAGAAAGGAGTCTGAAAAAATGAAAACAGTTCATATAAGATATTTTATGTAGTAAAATTATTTGAAAAAGTCAAGATTAACCAATTAAAAATTTTAAATATTCATCCTGAAAAAAAGAATTTTACCAAAACATTTTTCTTTGTAAGGCTCATAATAAAACACATTAAAGGTTATTACAGAATTGGTCAATGTGGAAAATATTACCTAATTTGTGAATTTTACTGTTGTTCAATGTAAGAATAAATCAAATAAAAATTGAAAAGTGGTTATAATTTGCAGTATTTTTTTTTTGCAAGCGTGATAAAAGGGGCATCTAGAAATAGAATGAAGATAATAGGAATAAGTTCTTCTTGTGGAATGAACCTGCCCTAAAGAATCGTATAAATCCATGTAATATGCACAGACCGGCGGTCAATTAATAGTTCCATCCAGAAAGCGATTAGTTGGCATATTAGCCGTGCGTGCATCATGTTTTCGACTGAAAAAAGGAACATGGTGCAATTCGTTTTCTGGATGCAAAGGTTGTTAAATTTCGAGAATTACATCCATAAATCGCATAGACAACAATCATTTCACTGACTCGTGTGCTGCACTGATAAACCATTTTCACACTCTTGGAAATGAATTTGCACCATGACAATATATAACTAAGCCTTCACTGAATAAGTTAAGGAACAATATGGGAAAATGCACTAAATAGTCTCTATTTTTCATCCTGCCATTTTGATATGTTTATCCAACTGGTGGAAAATGCACTGAAGAACCACCTTTTTAACTTTGGCTGAAAAGTAATGAACACAATTTGAAACGATTTTAAATTTCTGCCAGACAACTGCTACGAGCATACATCAACCTTCTGGTGCAGCAGTGGGACAAGTTCATGTGTAATTTCAGCAATGAGTTTTATAAATAACCGATCCCATTTGATTTCGAGGATCCTGTACAGTTTTCAATTGATCCATTCTTATACGCTGAAGCAATAAATGTAATTTGTGTGTATAGCCCAATTGTAACCAGCTGGCTCCACCGATGTTATTAAAAAAATCCTCTCCAAACAGACAAATATATTTAATATTTACATGTCGTTAAAATTATCCACTTACCAAAGTTTTTCTATATTCATTCACATAAAATTCGCTAAGTACAGATTTTTTTCAAACAGAAAATAGATGTTTTGTGGTTTGAATATTATGGTAAAACTTATATAAATAAATATTTGAAATGACCTAAGCACTTTTTCATTAGTGAAATACATCATTAAATATTATGAAAGTATTTTTTATTACAATCAAGCATTTCAAACGTTCTTGTTGTTTTTTCTATTGGCACTTTGCATGGACAAGCTTGTTGACGAGGTCAGAGATTTTAAGCCAAAGTTTAGTTTAGTTTAGTTATATTAACGTCCCGTTTGAAGCAACACTAGGGCTATTTTGGGACGGACCTCGTAATTTTGAACCGCGTTCAGATGACGAGGACGACACCTGAGTTGGCCCTCCTCTCTCCACACCACACCAGCGGGAGGACGTTTGATCAGAACGGATTTAACGTGCAATAGATCCCCTTACACGACGGTTCTTCGGTGGAATCGGGTCTTGAACCTGAAACCCTGTAGCACCAGCTAGGGTCAAGAGCACGTCTTAGCTACTCCGTTTTCACATTCGCTTGCACAACTCCTTTTTACAGGGACGCACATACACACATCTCACAGATAGAACAGATGAAGAAAAACCATGTTTGAACCGGGACTCGAACACAGGAGGCCAAATCACGGGGAAGACGCGCTACCCCTAGGCCAGGACGCCGTCAATTATAAACGTAAACCAAGCAATTTTACCCTTAGGCCCAAACGTTTCAGGAAGGTTTTGTTTAAAATGAATACATTTAGAAAATATTTAAAAATCTTAATAAAATATTTTTTTATATAAATTATGCTTATAAATCTACATAAGACGAATAGAATTATACATAAGACAAGCCACACTTTTTCTCTTGCACCTGAATACCTTTAATGATTGGGAATAATCATAATTGAAGGTGCAGTTAGTAATTCACAGAAATGCTATAATCACTCATTATATGAAAACTCATTTTCCTTTGCTTATTATTTAGATAGCATTTTACTATCCCTTTTAATTTTAGGCTGAGAAGTGTCTCTACTTGATCTTCCCTTTATATAAAACATCCTACTTTTTCAAACGCACTGATATTTTCTTTTTCAGACAGAATCTCAAATTTCGTATTTATAAGCTATATTATATTTAACAAAACTGGCACTTCTATTCTATGCACAGTAAATTCATTCTCTTAATTCTCTTTACATCAACTAAAAGCTCTTTTCATGCACTTGATAAAGCCATTTGTTTTATTTTTCTTTTACGTCCACATCAAGATTGAAAATCAGTGGAAGAGTATTCTATTCCTTTAAATTTAAATAGTTCATTGCATCCTCCTGTCTTCTTCATCAGTGAATTACTTTTCAGCATTTAAGATTACAATGAAAAATCTCCTTTTATAAAGCAATTTTACAAATTAGATAACTTGTTAGTTTATATGCTAAAACAAGAATATTTTATTCTGTGTCAGGAACAGCAATTGTTCTACTTATATTTACTATTGAACTCCTCCCCATTAGTGAGTGTTTCTGGAATTTTTGGAATTTTCTGGTGGTTTTCCAGGTGGTAATCCTGGTGGTTTTGACTCTTGATTATATGATGGGTGATATTAATATGGTGACCCAGAAGGCATGGAAAGCTGATGCGTATGATTTTTTATTTGATCCTCCAAGAAACGTGACTCTTGGGAACATTATTGGTTAACTATGCGAGTTGATTTTAAAATTATATTTCTAACAGAAAGAAAATTATAAATTTTGCAAGTAAACCAAAATTAATAACTACAGAAAAGTTAATTTATGAAGAAATATCGTTTGGGCAATAAAATTGATGAAATAAACTATAAGTATTATTTATCACTTTTCAAAATGCATTAAACTAATCGACATTTTAAAAAATGAGAGAAAACTAATTTCATTCATAAATAAATATTAATATTCTAATTAAAATTGAATTTTAAATCTCTATACTTTTCTAAAGAGTCTTCAGATAGGATTAATGCATGATCACGTGGTTGGGAGTGGACTGCATTACTATCCAAGTTGCTATGTGGTAAGACGACGGAATTAAATTTCTACCATATATTGATAAACTGTATGAAAAGTTGAAAGACTTTCTTTCCGAGGAAAATGTTGATTAGTGCCTTTCATTAAGTGTCTAAGATCGAATTATTTTTATTACTTGTATAAAAGTTTCTATCTTGAGCAGAAATACCGAAGCTATTTATCCTGTTCTAAGGACACCTTATTATCACCTTATTAGTTGCTGCCTGAGACTCTTACAAATAACTTCAAAACACTAATACTTGAATAACTTTAAATATTAAGAAATTAAAACTTTCAGCAACTACTTTCGAATTCATTATCTACAATGGTTCTTAACAAAAATTATTCCTAACCTTCATCATATTTTTTCAGTTTTAATCATCATTTTAGCACCTTTCTTCCCAGAATGAAAACTAAATGAATCCAACTTGTCTAATATTTCATCCTTGTTCATAAAATTCAAGCCTATTTTCTCCTTCGTTTACTTTCTCAGACGCTTAATGTTAGCACTTTTAGGAAGTGCATGGCTCGTTTGATAACGATTCAAATGCCTCTAATGATAATGGCGGAAGACATTTAACCAAACAGCCATTTCGAGCTAAACTTGTTTGAACTACTGTGAAGAACACTCAGCATCTAACTGAAATGTCCATTACTCTCACTATCGCAATGTAACGAGTCCGGATTTCCTACAAAGGCACAAGGAACTGTGTTGAAATCAAGCTTAGATGAAGGAAAGTAAGGAAAGTATAAATTTATTTCCTAATTTGTTGAGATTTATTAGCTGTATATCTCCCATTCTTTACATTTTCTTAAGGAAGAAAAAGAA
The DNA here is from genome assembly GCA_026543865.1 of Argiope aurantia. Lineage (NCBI taxonomy): Eukaryota > Metazoa > Arthropoda > Arachnida > Araneae > Araneidae > Argiope > Argiope aurantia. The sequence goes on from JAPMOR010065325.1 coordinate 87,434, forward strand.
ATATTTAATCTCACAATTTTTCCTTTTGTTTATTCTAAATTTTTTGAAAGGATTTTATTTTAATATTCAACAATAAGAATTGATAAGAGTGATTATTTCTTTAAACTTCAGATTGATTTAGCTTAAATGTTGAAATTTATATTTTCTGGAATTTTGCAAACAATAAGTAAAGAAAAAATTGGATTACAATCTTTTCCTCAGCATATATTCTATTGAAGACACATATTTGGTTTCTTATTCATTTATTAAACTTTTTTTCCATTTTATTACTTTGTCTGCCTTTAATTAACTGTGTAGTTATCTATAATGTGATATCTAATCATTTATATTTCATTGCAAGTCTTGTTTTGATATAATTTTAATAACATTAATACTTAGCTTTGCCAGCGTCCTTGCATAGGGGTAGCGCATCTTTCCCGTGATCTGGGCATCCCGCGTTCGAATCCCAGTTCGCGCATGGTTGTTTTTCATCTGTGTTCTATCTGTGAGATGTGTGAATGTCCCCTCCCCCTGTAAAAAGGGATTGTGCAAGCAAATGTGTGAGTTCCATCTACATTTGAGCTAGAAGTCAGACTTCTGCCCTCGGGTGCTTAGGGGTCTTTACCTTCAGAAGCTACTGTACCCCCTTTCCGTGGTAACGCGGACACGACATCATCATCAATACTTATTTTTGTTTATTATCCTTGTTCATATTAATATTTGGAATAATGATTCTTCTTAAGATCAGAAGAAAAAATTTATCCCAAAGAAATAAAAATTAACAAAGTGTTTAACTCTCTATCACAGAAAGTTACATTTATTATAGTAATTAAAGTTAAAATGCGATTCTGTAATATACTCTAATAATTTAACTTAGATTGAAAATTTTCATAATGTTAAATGAATGAAAAAAAACATCATTAAGATGCTTAATTGCAAAACAAGTGTGTAAATTCCTATTTACCTTATAAAATATATGAATTTAAATTATTTAATTTAAAATAAATTTATACATTATTTATTCCATAATTCAAATTATTCATAAGTATTTATTATTTCTATAAATGAAGTTTATGAAAAACTTATATTTATTCTTCTATCCGAGAATTCTGTAACTAATTTTTGAATTTTAAAATCTCAATCTTAATAAAACATCTTTCTAAATTTAGGTGAAAAGAAATGAAGAAATTTAAATTTTTTAATAAGCAGTTAAAACTTATGATTTAGAATATTTAAATTTGTAAATCCGAATTATATTGTTTGAGACTTTAATTTATTGTGAAAGTTAGTTATTTTTTTTTTCTTTCGGCAAAAATTAACTAATGTTATCAATTTTTTTTTAAATCGGTAAAATTTGAATAATATGTGTTTCGTCACTTTATATAATGATTCTATAATTATAATTTACTATTTAATTATGTATTTAAAATTTCAAGACTTTTGCTACAATATTTCATTTGACCTTAGTCTTTTATTTCAAGAATTTGATGCCATTTTAGTTTTCAAGAGAAATTCTGGATCTTATTGTTTTGTTGTTTAAAACTGAAATCTCTTGAATTCATTCAGAATTCTTGGAATTTGGTAGACAATAGAACTGTGTATAATCGGAAGAAAAATATAACCTTCAGAAAAAAAAGGTAATGATCCATAATGCAATGTATTTAATCATTTTCAAAAGGTTTTTATTGCTGGCGCATAATGATAAAATAGTTATGTAAATTCCGGAGTAGTGATGTGATAAAGCAAAGGAGGAAATTTCAGAAAAATAAATATGCATCAAGTCAGCATTAGGGAAAATAGAAGACAGAAAGTAAAATATCCGAACAGTCCTCTGACTAAGTTTGTTAACGATCTGATGTTCTAGAAATTTAAAATAGAAATTATGATTTATCCAAACATTTTTTTATAGTCGGCTAACTACCACGCTATTTATGCTGAAGAGAAACTATAACGAAAGCATCCAATCTCCTTCTTCCTCTTGGGCAGTAAGTTAACAAACACCAAATGACCAATTGCCATCTCAACAGAAAAATTTCTGTTCAACATTTTTTTTATTTATCTTTATCTTTTCTTTAAATTAGAGGAAAATTTGAAAATAGATATTTTTCTATCCCCATTTTTTTAAAATGATATATTAAAAAATTTCAAATTGTGAAATAAAATATTATAATTATACTCAAGTAGAAAAACTCAATTTCGCCAATCAAATACAGCAACAATTTTATAAAAAATGCAATTATTCAAGCTTAAATTCAAATTTCGGAAAAATAAATCCGGTATTTATCTGAGAAAAAGGGCTTCTCAATCTGAACAAGCACGGTGCCAAAGCAGAAATAAAACTTATATTTAAAAAAAAAGTTGCCGATGATTTTACTTGAGAAATGTATTCTTGTTTTATCTCCTAAATATAAATGTAACAAAAAGTGACATTTCTTATTTCAAGTATTGTCTGTCTGCTCGCCATTCAAAAACGAACTGTAAATTAAAACGTTTAAAACAGAATGATAAGAATAGTTGTTTGTTTTTATGATTTATTTGAATATCTATTGTAAAATATGCTAGAATGAACTGGTGTACGATAATCAGAAGCTACATCAACTTATTGAATCAACATTTAATGGTTGCCAAGTTTGAATATACCTAGGACTTCAAGGACATAACATGAATATATAACATATAATGTGAAAGAGGGTAGGATCTTTCAGACATGTAATACTGGCGCCAGACACCATTCTAAGTCAGTGCAGAATTACTATAAATTTGAATACATGAAGACTCACTATCACTATAATTTCGTAGATTCACTATAAATTTGAATGCTAGGTTACAACATTCAAGGTATACTAGATTGCGACATGGTACGTCTTTTTTTTTTATCAGGCTGCGTGCGTTTCTGTGAAAACGTTTTTATTTATATTTGATAGTAAAGTTATAGGTTAATAATAATTATAGGTTATAGGTTATTTTTTCCTCTATATTTTGCTTGAAAAATTAATATATTATATATTTTTATTTCTAGATATTTAGTAGTTTATAACAATTTATTGGAATATATTTCCAACAAATCAAAAGTTGCAAAATTTGTTACCTCGGTATAAAGTATACATGATGACTGAAAAAATTATGTTCAGAACAATTTGAACTTATTTGAAAACTAACCATTAACTAAAATAATCTAAACTAAACCGAAACTTAAAATTCACTTAAATATTAAATAAAATAATCATTAATTAATTTTGATTGCTTATTTGGGAATTTTCTGTTTCTCATTGTTTTAAACTTACCTACAAATAAGTATGAGGAAAGAAATATATTTTCCTACTAATATATATCTTCATACAGAGAATGTAAGGCAAAAACAATGAAATATTATAGAATACTGAACACAAGCACAAACTGTTCATTTTGTTAAAATTACTGTAGTCAGAACGATAAAGCAAAAATAAATAAATAAATAAATTTGCAATATGATAGTTATTTTTGAGAAAGAATGAATAACGTTTAATGGATAAAATATTTATTTTACAAAAATAATTTTCGCTGTGAACAATTTTATTAAAACGATATTCATATCGCTAATTCTAATCAATTTAAAATTTACATTAATCATTCTATGGAATGCATATATATTTTTATTTAATGTGTAAAATAATAGAATTATATTAAAATGAGAATTTAATCTTAACTATTTCTAGAAATTAATCATAAATAAGCATTTTATGTAATGCGTAAGAATCCATTGAAATAGCAAATGCTATTTTCGTAAAGAATGAAAATGAAAAGACTTTTATATTAAAAGTGTACAATTTACAGAAACATAAAAGGCATTTAGAAAAAAAAAATAGAAATAGGGCCTTTAAATATGTTTCGAAATACATAAACGAAAATAAAAGTTATACAAAAAAAGTTTGTGTTTTAAACAACAAAATAAAATTTGAACTTGTGCCCATTCCTTCAAGTAAGGATTTCATTGTGATTTGAAATTAATTTTATTTCTTTTAAATTAATCATCTAAGAATTTCATACTTTACCAGTTTGCCATTTGACGCTGTATATTAGAATGCTTAAGATTTGTTTTATAATTTTTCTTTAATTGTGTGGGTATTTTCTAAAATGTGGATTTTGAAAATTTTCCTTAACGTACGCATATCGAAATTTATATTTTATAATCTATAAAATTAGAAATATGTGTCAGGACTTAATGATGTCGAAATTTTCTAAATTAAATATTGTATACAAATAAAAACTTAATTAAAAAAATATGTGATTAAAAATAATTCATACACAATTTTGTATTCATGAGTATCCAGACATTTTTTTTTATTATTTCATCGAGAGAAATATGAAGTTAAACAAATTACATTGGTAAAAAAAAAAAAAAAAAAAAAAAAAAAACATTTTCCCCAAAATCATAGTATTTTCAAATATTTCAGTTTCTCCTATATAATTTTATCGAAAAAATAAGCAATAAAAATTTGCTACGAAGGAAATAAATTTTGCCCGTCATCTGATACGCCGACAGAATTATATCTTTGCCAAACAGTAAACTCTTCCCCACCCACACATTTGTTTTGATCACGGCCCTTCACTAAAAAAAAAAGATATATTTTAGAAAAAATATTTTGTGTTTGACGGTCCAACAACATGATTTATATTTCGGCGGGCTTTTTCTTAAAACGAATTTATTGCAGAAAACATTTTTTTATCATAACTTCATTCCTATTATCACCAAATTTAAAATCCAAAGCATAGATTATTTCTTAATATGTGTTGTGCACATTAATCATAATAAATCACTCAAAAGCTTGTTCAATTTTAATTTGCCTAAAATTTTTCAGTTAATTGCAGATCAATAGGAAATAATGATGAATGTATGGTAATAAATAGTCTAAAATCTTTACATTAGAAATTCTTCTAACGCTTTCAATGAAGGCAATGTTATAAGTTTTTTTTTATCCTGTATAAATAAATTAATTTCAAAGTAATATATTCATGTAGTATGAAAATATAAAATTCTCTATTTATTTCGGTAATCTCGAAATCACTTCGCCAAAAATTAAATGCCAATACTTTTGAAATAATTAATTTGCTATTGTGTCTGTATAGAAAGACAATAAATATACATATCCTTTCTCCTTAGAGTTGGCATTGTATAATTTTGCATAATTTAGCTATAAGCTAATTTTCTAAAATAAACCTTTTATGAACAACTTCTCTTAATAATATAAAAATTACCATAAAAGGAAATTAAGCCGTTTTAAAATAACTACTAATTTCGCCATTATTTTTAAATTTATGATTGTTTTCAGAATAATTAATGAGATTAATTCGAGCACAATGCAAACATCTTCAAAGGCTAATAGAACATAGGATTTTATAATATATTTCAATTATCTTTTTCATATTTACCATTTAGGGTTCATTTTAATGAAATACAAATGCAAAGCTAATGTTATTTCCTAATTTCATACTTTGGTATTTTTAAAATTGAATGCAATTGGTATTAGATACAAATGACTCAATAAATGCAAAAGATAAATCTAATAATTTAATAATTCTATTAATGTTTGAATGAATTTACAGTTGGGAATTGTCGTTGTAAATCCACAAACGCTGACTTTGCCAGCAGTTAATCTTATGTATAGACTCAATGTTTGTTTTATATTCAGTCATCTATTGGGCCATCAATATATAATTCAATTTGTAAACGTTCAGATTATTTATATTTCAAAACTGAATGCGAATTTCCTTTTTTTCTCAAACATAGTTGATGAAATGTATATGTCTATAATGCTGGGTGAAGTTATTAAAACATAATTAGATCAAAAGATACACCGGCAGAAGATATTCCCATTAAATTTTTAATTTAAATGGTAAAACCTTTTTTCAGCTAAAATTATTCATAAATGTTGGAAAAATTTTGTTCTTGAATTATAGATTTATCGCTAAATTTATTTCAAAATAATGTTATATTTAATTGTTTTTCCCATCTACCGTTTCTTTAATTTCATTGAAAACAGAGGCACTATAAAAGTGCTATTCCTTTTTCCTGTGGTAGTTATAAATGCTGTAACTCAGAGTTATAAGCATTTTATCATCTCTACCAAAGCATAATGAGTGCTATTACTCATGAATGTAGTTTCACCAAATAATTGATCATCACGTGTCATCGTAGATGGGAGAATAAAATCGATTAAAATAAAATTCTTAGCTAAAAATTATCAGAATGAGCTTATTTTAAAATATGGATGCACTTGCAGCCATTTAGGTACGTATGAAAGGGAAATAACTTATAAAAAAGCAATAGTTGTCTCTCAGAATCGTTTGCAATCGGCTGGCAGAAAACAGCAGTAGTTGTCTTCCAGAATCTTTAACCATTGACTAACAATAGTTATGAAAGAATATATAAGAGTTCTATCACTCACAGTGAATTATTTGGTGATTATAGTTAATATAAAAGTACCAGAAAATCAAATTTTTATTTTTCGACCCCACATTTTGTAGACAAATTAAAATCAAAATTTGTCATTGCACTACAAATGAAATCTAATATGACACAACCAATTTTATATTTTTATGTCGCTGCCTTTTCAAGTTATTGTATTTACATGTTTGTGAAAATGCAGAATGACATACGGTCATGTCTATATTTGAGACATTACACAGCTTATTAAATTTTATTGATCTAGATCTATTCTTTTCACATTAGTGTGTTAAATTATTCGAACAGCGGAACATACAGCATTTCTTTAAATGGATTTTGTTCAAAATTGGATAGGAATCTACAAAATTTCGAGAAGATACTATATACTAAACTCCATAGTACATAAATTTATAAAATTGCAATACACAAAATCAGTTAGACATATTTTAATTATAATTGTAATTAAACTGTGTATACATACATAAATTTTACAGAACTGAACTCTCG
>JAPMOR010065327.1:0-24506 GCA_026543865.1 Argiope aurantia
CTTTTCATAAAAAGTGAACCGATGGATAAAAAATTTCCAGATGCAGAAAGTGAATGTGATTATAGTTGTCCTCCAACTGTTAAAAATGAACCAGTAAATGATTCTCCACTTTTCATTAAAAGTGAACCGATGGATAAAAGGTTTCCAGATGCAGAAAGTGAATCTGATTATAGTTGTCCTCCAACTGTGGATATGGGATATCCAGTTGTAGAAAGTGAAATTGATTACAGTTATCCTCCTACTGTAAGAAATGATTATGTACCATTTATAGAAAAAGAGCCTAGGGAGAGTAATCTTCCAGCCACACAAAAGGAATCTTTGAATAATAGGACTTCGATAATCACAACTAAAGATATGGATACTAATTCTTCATTTACGAATGATGAACATAAGCTTATTAATCTTTCACTTATGAAAAGTCAAGAAAGGGATACCAATCCACTGATTATAAAAAATGATCCTATGGATATAAGCAGTCCAATTACCAAAACTGAATCTATGGATATAAATAATCAGTTTACAAAACCTGAATCTATAAATGCTGTTTCTCCACCAGTTGCAAATGAGCTTGTATGTAATAATTTACTCTCTGTGAAAAGTGATCATATTGACAATTTAAATAAAAATTTAAATTTTACATCTGATTTTGTACCACCTATTGCACAGAGGAATTCAGTTTTTTTAAAACAAGCTATAACATCCTCAGTTGCAGAAAAACTTACTTTAGAACAATTTCATCCTGCGTCCTCGTCTAGTAATGCGATTAATAATTTTAATATCAATAAAAAATTTGCATCTTTAATGTCAGATAATGAAAATAGCAATTCATTGACTATTGAAAATTCTGTAGCAAATTTTAAAGATTTTTTATCCACCAATTCAGGTCAAAACATGCATTTGAATGCAACATCAAATGTGAACAAAAGCTATAGTATGAATTCAGGTTATTCAGAAATTGAAGATGTAATTACTATTTCTGATGATGTAGCTTATTTAGATTACAATTCCTGCAGAATTATAAAGCAAGAATACCCTGATGATGATTTTAACATAAAGTATTGTGACAGTTATAATTCCAATGCTACTGAAATTTATAATGAAAAAGATATGAATCTACATTCTTTATTATTTGGAGATGATTCTACATTAAGTAGCATTAGTGACTCAATTAAAGAGCATGAAGAAAGTGCTAAAAAAATGCTGGATGGGGATTCACAAATTGACCATGAAAATACATCTTTCACTGAAGCTAGAAGTGGAGATGCTTTTAATGCAAATATTGAGAGAGAATTTAGCAATTCAAGTGTTAGTAGTCATGATGACATTATAATTCCTTTTGCTAGGAAAAAGCAGAGTGAACTTTCTAATAGTGGTAATAGAAAATCAGAGAATGATATTGAAATGGCCGCAGCTTCTTCAAAGAAAGAAAATCAAAGTATTAAAAGTCCTTATAGCACTTTTAAAAAACAGTCACTTAAGAGAACATTGCTCATTGAACCAAAGCAATTAACTAATTTTCCAAAAAGAATTCATAAACAAGAAGAGTGTAAAAAGGACTCTGAACAAATCAAAAAGAAAATTCGTAAAAAATCAAAAAATGAAATAGTTTCTTCAGGCCAAAAGGCATTTGTAAAACAAAAAAACAGTTCAGTGTTTTCAACTCAGAATGCTGTTGCAAGTTCTGAAGGTAAATGTGCATTACCTAAGAACCATATGATCATATCAAATAAGAAACTTCAACCTGTTAAGAGAAATATAGGAAAAAATATACAAAAGTCTAGTAAAATAACTACTGGAGTTGTATTGACAAAAAAACTTGAATTTAAAATCCCCAAAATAAACAAAGAATCCTCTTCTGATGTGAAATCAAATATTGAAACCACAGCACATCAGACTGAAGGATCTACATTGGGTAAAAAAACACCATCTATTGCTAGAAAGCCTAATAAATGTGCTTCACGATCAAAATTTTTAATTGCAGATTTCACCACTGAAAAACAAAAGCCCCCTAAAAAGATTTCTGCTGTATTAAAACCAAATGTCAAAAGTAAGAAAGTGGCACTTAGTACTAACTCGAGTTCATCTATTGACAGAGAAATTAATGAAATAGGGAGAGAAACTGCTTCCGAAATGAGTACTTCAAATGTTACTACTGACATTCAGAATTTTAAATTCCCAGTTATAAATACTCCAAAAATTAACACAAATCTCAAAATTTTTTCTATCCCAGTTATTGCAAATTCAAATCGAAGGACAGATAGGAAAAGGTTAAATGATGATAGTAATTTATTAAAAATTACTGCTGATGTAAGTAGATCAGACTCTCATAATCAAGTTTTACCTGAACTGATGAAGGAACAAGAATTTAATTTTAAAAGTCCTGTTGTGCACTCATTTGATAAAAATAAAACTCCAATAATTTCTGGTGATAATTTACAGCAAAGTAAAGAGCAAAATGTTGTATTGAAACTGCAATTTCCAAGCAGTATTGCTGATACTTCAACAAAAATTATAAAAAGCACAGAGTGGCAACAGTTTTATAAGGATATAGGATCAAATTTTAAAAGTGACACTATCCATACAGTTGATAAAGGTAAAACTCCAGTGATTTCTGAGAATTATTTTCAGCCAAGTACAGATCAAACAATTGTGCCAAAATTACCATTAGGTGTTACTACTGATTCTTATAATGAAAAAACTGATCTGTTAAATAATGCTCAAATGTTTCCTACAAATCATCATAACAAAACTGTAAAAATTGATAAAAAAAATTCAGATGAAAAGAATTTTGTGATTAAGACAATAGTTGAATGGAAGGAAATATGGTTTAAAGAATATGAGATGGTGAATACTCCTCATAAAAGTCTCATAAATGGTGTCTTGCACATACCTCTTTATTTCAGTTCTTTGAACCATTACATTTCATCTTTTATTTCCATGCTACTGTTAGAAATTTGGGATTATTTGTATATTGCATACAAACCAATTCAGGAAGATGAAAGAAAAGTTACCAATAAATTTTATTTTATTGTTACTGCTGTGGAAATGAAATGGGATGTTGCAGAATACCAGTGTGAAGCTTTAATAAATCATTTGTCTTTTGAACCTAAAGATGGAAATTTGGTTGTTATGTTTATAAAAGATAAAAATACAGAAAGTATAAATCCTATATTTGGCTACATAAATAGTTATGAGATTCAAAGTAATAATAATATAAATCCCGAGTTATTAAATATTGATGAGTCATGGGCCAAAGAAGCCAGATTATATCGATTTTCAGTTTTTGTCAAAATACGCCCTCAGTTATCCCCGGTTTTAAACAACATAATGAAAGGTAATGGTCTTTGTTGTATATTAAATTATTTGAAATTAGTGGAGGCAGCTCAGAATCTTGAATATTCTCCATTATGTCAGAGTATTCTAATACCTGATTCAGATATTTTCTTTTCAAATTATCCTGATGTTCCTTCCACTAGCACGTTCAACAAAACACAAATGTCTATAATTCAAGGAATAAGTTCAGAAATTGAAAAGCACACTTCAGATCCAAAACTGTTTCTTATACAAGGAGCACCTGGTACTGGTAAAACTCGTATCATTCTTGGACTGTTAGAAAATCTTATTTCCAGTTGTCTTTCAAAACAGAAAATTTTAATTGTCGCTCCAACTTCTCAAGCCATAGATGAAATTGGTTCCAGACTAATTGAAATGAATAAACATTTACGAAGTTGGCATCCCCATAGAGGAATAAGATTCATTAGAGTTAACCTCCAGGAGAAGACAAGTGAAAAAATGAAACCATTTTCTCTAGACGAAATATATGCAGAATATAAGATTAGAAGTAAGATGGAAAAGTTGAAAAATATTAACATGCAAATTCAAGTATTGCTTGAAAGTAATGACCCTTTAGATCAAGCTGATTTAAAGTCTCGAATAGAACAGCAAAAGGACTTAAGAAGTCAAATTGAATTCATGCAGTCTGATAAGAAAACACGTTTGGATTACTATCATTACTTATTACAAGAGTCTCAGGTTATTCTTACTACTGTAAGTTGTTGCTCTTCTGAGTTGCTTCAGGATTTCTGCAAACAAAATTGGAACCTGATTTTTTCCTGTTGTGTTATTGATGAAGTTACGCAGTGCACTGAGTTAGAACTTTTACAAGTGTTATTATTGGGTATTAATAAGTTAATTTTAGTGGGTAATCAATATGGGCTTGCACCTGTTGTGCTATCAAAGGCAGCCAAAAATTTTGGTTATGAACGCTCAACATTTGAGCGCTTTTTGCAATATTTTTCACACACAAAACAAGAGAATCCTGCCATTGAATTGTTACTACAATATAGAATGCATTCTGAAATCTGTTACTTTCCTTCTTATTATTTTTATGGCAATCAGTTAACTACTGCTGATGGTATAGATTCAAGATACGAACACTTTCTTGAAGTTCATGCTGATAAGAAACTGGCACCGTATACTGTGTTTCATATGCTAGGAGGTAGAAATCTGAAATTATGTACTGACTCTATAATCAAATTATGTATTCAGTCAGTGACAATTAAGCCTAATTTATCAATTGGTATCATTGTGCCAAGTAAAGAGCTGCTTGATGTATTTAAAAATTGGATTAGAGTTTTGAGATCAAATAATTCTAATTATGAAGTTATTGAAGTTGGTACTGTTGAAGATTTTCAAGGACAAGAAAAAGATATAGTATTTTTGTGTTGTTATAAAGTTAGTGATCCAAACAGTTTTTTATCAAACAGTAGAAAATTAAATGTAGCCCTTACTAGAGCACGCCAGTGCCTTATTTTGTGTGTTTTCTTGCCTAAACAGAACATGGAACAAAACTGGGTAAATCTGTTAAGAGATGCACAGTATCGCAAGTGCTTTTATTTTATCAAAGCAATAAAAGCAATGTCTTTGATTTTGAAGTGAAAGAATTTGCAGTAAAAACTATAAGTGCTAATTATGTCTATTATTTATCTTGACCATTACTTTATGTTATTTGATATTTCATAAAATAACAAATTTTCTAAATCAATATACATATGGTGTAACACTTTTTTAATTTTTTTTCTTTTTTAACTTTAGTTATATACAGCATTGTGTAGAATCATTCCATTGCTCATTCTGAAATTGAGAGAACAAAATAACATGTATTGTGTTTAATGATTAGTCGTTATATTTGAAATGTTTTTGTGATGTGACTTAAATATAATAAACAGCTACTGATTTAATTAATAATTTTTAAAGTTTAGTAAATATATTTTCTGTTATCTTACATATAATACTTGCATTCTTTCATTAATTTGTTCCCCTTCATTTTAGTAGTTGTAAAATATGGTACTGCAAACATCCTGACATTTTTACATGAAATTAAAAAAGTAATAAGGAATTTCTGAAGTTATATGTTAAAATCCCATTCTATTGTTTATAAGAAAAAATTATGCTGGTATTTGTTGAGATCAGGTGTAGAAAACCTTTCATCTCTGATTTTTTTAAAACTGGTATTTCAAATATTTTATTTTTTTTTCTCATTTTTTTATTTACAAGTTCTTGATAAATTTGTGTTTAAATTATTTCTGGAATCCAACTCAGATTGTAAAAGTCTTATTTTAAAAATGAAGGATAATATGTAAGTGCACACTGCAGTGTAGGAAATTCTGCTTAGTAGAATTTCGTATACTGCTTTTTATTACAGTTTGTAGCCAGTAGTAGCTCATTAAATTAGAAATAAGTTTCAGTTGCATATATTTCAATATTTATGCATAGTATATAAGTCTATTTAAATTCTGTTAAATCAATATTATTCATCCAATGTTATATGTTAAATTTTACTCATTTCAACTGTTAAAATTGGCAATATGTAATATCTGATTATTTTATTCCAAAGCATTGGTCAAAAAATGTAATCTAAAATCTATTTCACTCTAAAAGTAAGTGAGTAATGAGTTTGTCTAGCAAAAACATAGTAAAAAGTGCAGTTTTGAGCTGTAATTTTTTGCAATCTATTATTTATTAATTTTTATATCATGTATTAAGATGAGCTTAATATCAACAATTATATCTAGAATTTTTTTTCTGATATAAAATATTGTATATATGTAAAACAAGGAAAGTTCTGCAGTGTCAAAACAATTATTATTATACTTTTGTTAATAATTAAATTTTATTCTAATAATAGACATTGTAATGTTGGTATGTGATATTGTTGTATAGACCATTTTTGCACTGCATATAAGTGCAAAGTTTCAAAATAATTTTTGCTGGTTATGTTGACATTCAGTTAATTAAGTCATAATGTTATTCATAACTGAATTTTGAATTCTCGTTTATGTGATATGTAATGGTGGCTTACCTATTTGAGCTGCAAGGTTGCAGTACCTCTTCAAATTATTTTTTTAAAGTTGCATTATCATTAGAAAAAAAAGAAAAAAAAAATTAAATTTCAAATTTTTTCACTTTGAGAGTTTTTTTTTCTTTACTTTACTTTTTAACCTAAAAGTTTGATGATCAACAACAATAATAATGATAGTTAAAAAAATCCAAATAAATCATCAAAATCAACAATAAATAGTAGTCTTGTAAAATAAATGCAGACGTATTTTTTGTTGTGCAGTCAGTGATGGCCCTATGTGTGCATAACATAATGATGGTTTTTCCAACTCAGGAGAAAGTGATCTTTTCTGTGGTTGAATGGAGTTGCAGTCTCAACTTGCAGTAGTGATGTGATCATTTTTTTTTTTTTTTTTACTCCCGCCTGAAGTTTGTATCCATTTTCGGGTGCCCCACCACCTGTCTGTCTCTTTGGATGTTAAAGAGTTTTGATTTTTGTTGCATTGATAAAAACATATCTACTTTATTGTATATACATTTTCTTTTATTAGAGTTGAATTTTAGAAATTAAGTGCATATATAATTTTGTAAAACATTATTCAGATGAAAATTTTTATGAAGGATCAATTATTATTATTATGTATAAAAAAAATGATGACATTGCAGATCATTTATTTCTCATCTTATTTGATATTTATTTTTAGATGAGCATTATCAAGTTGACTGAGTGAAGCTTAACGTGTAGGACTGCCATGTCACCACTATGTGATCTAGTCAGCAAGAATATAACATTTCTTTGCCAATTCGAAAGAGTTACTTTTACTAGCTCTCTTAATTTTTCTTGTTTTGTTCTTTTTTGTATAAAATAAATCTGTCCTTGTTCTTATTAAAAATGCCATAGCATTTTTGAAGCTCTGAAAATTTAAGCAGAGGAGTCCAATCCATACCCACATAGACGTGTGTTGGGGTGGCCACTGATACTTATCTCTTTTGAATTATCATCACAACATTCACATAATTTATGTGGAATTTATATTATATTGGTTATTTGCTTGAAATGCAACAAATTTCATACATAATTTTGAAATTAAATCTTTTTGGCTACTTCTGAATAAAGTGTTTTTTTTAAAACTATCTTTTAATGAACATTTTTTGCAACTCTGCTACCTTCTATGCCAACAAGCCAACACTATTTACTTCTCCATTGCTTGACGGAGAAAGTAAAGAAAATATTGTTCTTTATGATCAGAGGGAAGTGATTTTAGAAATGACTTTTATATTCTAAAGAAAGAATACATATGTATGAAATATTTGGGAATATCTAAAGACACTCCTCTTGTTAAGAAAGGGATTCTTAAAGTGATCATAGGTGTCATTGTGGTAAAAACTGTGACTGGAGGGTTGCAGGTTCAAGACACAAGTTTATAGCAGATCTGCTATGTGTATGCTTGATGTATATAAATCTAATGATGATCAAACATCCTCCTCCTAGTATAGAATGGAAGTTTTATGGTGAAGTGCTGACACATGTCATTTTTGTCATCTGAATAATACCTGCCTAAAAAAATGTAAGATCTATCCAAAAATAGTCAACATGTTATTTCCAAATGAGACATTAAAGAAGAAATTCATCAGAACTGAAAGAACTTGAAGCTCATATTACCAATATTCAAAACAGAGTTGAAGGAATCTGGTTAATATAACTTTAGAAAACTAATTTGTTAATATTTGACAATACCATTTTACCATTAAATGACATTATTAAAATTCTTTAATTTGTTTATTTTGGAAAGAAAAGAAATGAAAGATTAAAAGAAATACCTTTTTAGACATTTTATATTTTTAAATAAAACTTACTCACAAATTGTCATGGAGTTATATATCAAACATGACACATTTCCATGAAAAAGTGGATTTCATGAAAATGTGTCATGGGAATTCATTTTTATCATTTTTGATATCGATTGATTTTCTTTTATATCATCATTCTATATTATTTTTAATATTTGAATCATTATTTTGTGTATTTGTTCATTTTATTGCTGAATTAATCATACTTATTTTACTTAATGTTTATATTTGTTCACAATTCATTTTTTTTTAAATTTCAAACTTGTGTCATGTCTGATATATATTAATATTTAATAAATGTTGATATTCAATGTCATTGTAATTAATTCAATAGCAACATTTTGTTAATTCCAGATTTTAATAACTTGTTCCCATTGATGATATTTAGTAGTGAAATAAAAATTTCAGTAGCTGAAAAATTGCTTTCACTGCTACATTTTAGTGAAATAATTATTGCTGTTGAATTAATGAGAAGTTCCAAATAATGTCATTCTTTTTGTGAACAAATAATGTTCAACGATTAAAAAAAATCACAAATTTTGATAAATAAGTTACAAAGTGCAGAAGTTCACTGTGATATACAAATCATGTTTTTTTAGAGGCAAAAAAGTAGATTTAATTTTATTTGAAGATAGTTAGTATTGTTTTAACTGCTTTTGAATGAATTTTCTTTTTTTTCTTTCTATGTTGCAATACAAATATATATATATATATATATATATATATATATATATATATATATCTATTCATTGTTTTTCATTTTCATAATATGTGTATAATATATCATAAATTCTTTTTTATGATGAAATATCTGCATACTGTGTAACAAATATTTTTCATTATTTCATTGTAAATATTCATTATGCTTAATTATTTTCCTATCAATTGTTATCATGAATTGCTGTGATGAAATAAATTATGTTACTGTAAATAATGCTGACAGAAATATTATTTATCATTTGTTATCTGCATGAATATGTACACTACTTAAGTACACTACTTAAATCTGTATGTATTTGTTTTAATAAATAAATACACATATATTTTTTTTGCTTGACATTGAATTATTACTTAATTATTAATACTTCAATCTATATTGATAATACTGCAATCTATATTGAATATTACTTAATTATTCAATATAGATTGAAGTATTATCTGCTCTTCAGTTGCAAGCTTATTGTAATAAAATAATGTGAGATTTATTGAAAGTACTGAATTTAATTGTTTTTGATAATAATGTAGAAAATATGTAGTATTGTTTTCGATATTTGTTACATATGTTTCTTGCACATGAAGATTTTCTCCATGACTGATATGCTTGGAAATACTATCAATGTAAATCACAGATCCAACTTCAAAAAATATTTTGTTGAATTTGATTAAAAAAGATCTTCAGGAATACATGTTTTCTGAGATAAAAGATAATTTAGTGCTTTTTATTTTTAAATTATATGAAGTAGGAAATCAGTTTTTTTTTTTTTTTGAAGAAGCTAAAAATTTCTTTCCAATCTTTTCACTTAATTGGAAAATTAGGTATTGGTTAACTTCAGCTTCCTATGTGTTATGATTTTTGTTTCACTTCTATTGTAAACAGTTTATTATTACATAAAGAGAACTTGATAGGGTGTAGGATTGAAACCAATTACAATGAAATGTGTTTAATTGTATTTTTCATTGCTTCCTTAAATATCGTGTTAACATAATTTTAAGAAATTTTCTAGAATTTGAATTTATTTAGCTGAGTTTGAAATTTAAACAAAAATTGTTAAAATGTTTTTTTTCTGAATTGTTTTTTTTAGTTAAAAAAAGTTTTTTGTACTTTTGACGGTCACAAGTGAATAATTCTTAATTTAGTTGAATTCTATACTGTTGTACTGTGCATACAGTCAACAGAATAAAATAATTCTCATTTTTTAAAAACTTTACAAATATTCAGTGTATTTTGAAGTTTAGTAATTTATTTATTGAAATTATTTATATGGGTATTAAAATGTATATTATTTCTTGATAAAAATTACTATTTATTTATTAAACTACATTTACTAAATTTGATAAGCAATGAGGAATATTAATTCTCCCATGCAATCGTTTAACTGTTTTTGCTTCTTAAAAATTTAGAAGTAATTTAATAATATCTCCTTTTATTAATTATTTATTAATATTTACTGTTAATAATTTTTATACTTTATTGGAGAAAGTTTATATAAAATCAATTTGGAATAGATTTTTAATTCTGACAATTAATGTTTGATATGAAAGTATGGGAATCAACTTTTTTAAGACTGAATAGGACTTTCAAATGTTTTCTTGGCAAAAATAAAATGTTGACTCATATTTGTTTTTACAAAAAAAAAGCAATACATTTTTATGTGTGTGAATATATATGTAATTATAAGTACTTAATCATTTTCATTTTTTTTGCTGCGATATTGAGCATTTTAGCTCCGACTTTATATTTAAATAATCTTATTGGTTACCTTGTATTTTATATTTAAATTAAATTTATCATGAATGTAAAATTTTAAGCTATAAAATTTTTATTTTATAGGAATTAGACAAATGTTCTATAATGTATGAACACAATATATCATCCACCTATGATGAGTTGATATAGTGGATAATAAATGAGTGAATCTTGCACAAATTTTTTTATCTGAAGTGCTGCTTGACGAAATTTTACAACCTAATAATATGTTTTATAATTTTAGAATTTTTTTGAAAATTTTATTATGTTAAATTTGAATTAATGCAGTTACATTTTTAAAAGTTTATTTTTATGTTTTAAATTGCATTTTTATTAAGATGTATTAAATTTTTAGTGTTATATATATTTTAAATATATTTTTAAATACACATTTTGTTTTGTATCCGAGTTAATGTGCTTCTTTAATTCTGTATATTATGACCTAGAAGTTTTATCCACTTCGAAGTTATATTTGTACTAATCTCTGCAATTCTGGAGTTAATAAAAACTTTTTTTTAACTTACTTGGTTTCTCCTTTTATTTCAATTTTCTAAAGTTTTGAAATGATGAGAATTTTAAAATTTTTCTAGTGAGAAACTGTGAATTTTGCAGAAAATTGTTGGAAATACGATAAAATATCATAAGTGACAATATCGAAATAATGGAACTTTTGTGGATATATATATATATATATATATATATATATGAATAGGAGGAACAAGCCAGGATGGATTAAGAAAATTCTCTTTCCATCTCTTTCTGGATTTCTAATACGACAGAATAATCCAGCATGAATCGATTGATGTTCATTATATTTTTGTGAAAGGAACACGAGATCCATCTGTAATACTAATAAAAATGAATGTATGTATTGATCTTCTACAAGTCAGAATGTTTGCTCTACTGCTACCAAATATATACCTTACATATATACCTTGAAGATTGGGAATGTATTTTTCGAAATTTTAATTAAAAACTTTTGAAATTAAAAATCAAACTGAATCTTAGCATTCTCCATCGCTTGATAATTTCTGCAATATTTATATAACTTCAAAATTTATGAAATTGAAGAATGTAAGAAATTTTTAATGATACCAGTTAAATTTTCTTTCAAATTTTTGGTGATTTTTGGCAATTTTAAGAAAAATAATTTTGCGCCGAACTTCAAACAATAGATTACATTGCTCTCTTGAAATTTAAGCTGTTTTCATTGTTTAATCTTTTGAAATTCTTGCATTGTTTTTTGCCGGATTCGTTTTAATATCTGTATTTTTACAAGAAAAAAAATGAAGTTACAATATCGCGAAATTCAGAAGATAATATTTTTTAATAGCGCTACGATGCTGTGAAATGGTCTTCGTTAGAAAGGTTCATGTACTCGATAAATAGAACTTAACTAAGATAATTAAAATAACACGGTTTTGATGTCAGATATTTTAACGGAATCACGAACATGAACTTATAAAAAGCGATTTATCTGAAATCTAATATAACAAATATTACTGATGAACCAGTCAGTCGCTTAAGTCGTATGATTAATTTATTAATTTAGATAGATTAAGATGAGACATTTAATTATAAATTTAGATAGATTAATCGGATATTTACATGTTTAATAGATCTATGACATAGGACTCTTTCCATTATAAAGGCTCATGCACAAAGCATATAGTGAACAATTAAAACAGCATGGTTTTAATGTCCAACAGTTTGAGGGGAATCATAGAATGAAAATATATCTAAGTAATTTAACTACAATGAAATAAAACCAATATTCCTGCAAGTCGATAGTCTTACTAATAATAAAGACGAATGTCTGTGTGCTGGCACTGTACAGGCGAAACCGTTTGAACGTACAGCTACCAAATTTGCATATATATATATATATATATTGTTACGAAATTTTCTTTACCGGGGTTCGTTTGGATAGTGGAAGTTATATGGTGTGGAGAACGCTCAATAATCAGACGGCAATGGAAAAAGAAATAACGACGTTTATTTACACGAAGACACACAGGACAGCACAAAAGCGACAACTGCATACAGCACAGAAGACGATTATCTTCACCCGAGACGTGTAGCATATAACAGCATACACAGCAGCATACAACCAGAATCTACTGCAGACAGTAGCGCACAGCTCAGTTCAGCACGAGCTTGAACTCAGTCGCTTCCGACTCCTCCGTCTTCTACTTCTCCGACTCGGATTACTGACTTAACTTCCGTCGATTCCGCTTACTCTTCCTCGACCACTCCGTTCACTCTTGACCACTGGCTTTTTCGCTCCGTCTTCGGACTACTCCGTCGTCTCGACTACTGGCTTCGTCCTCTCCCCGTCCGACTTGACTTGCCTGCTCTGGCAGCTGTGGACCCTTTTATAGGTCTCAGGAGGCGGGGCTAGAAGCCTCTCAACCAATCAGGAACGTTCCAGGCGTATCTCGGTTC
This sequence comes from Argiope aurantia, assembly GCA_026543865.1. Taxonomy (NCBI): domain Eukaryota; kingdom Metazoa; phylum Arthropoda; class Arachnida; order Araneae; family Araneidae; genus Argiope; species Argiope aurantia. The sequence continues at coordinate 13,103 of JAPMOR010065327.1, forward strand.
CTACTGGATGGATCGGGAAAATTCTCGAAGTTTTGGATATTATCTATTTTGGCGCCAAAGTCGCCAAATTCGTCGCCAAGTCGCCAAATGGTTGCCAAGCTCTGGGACCTCCGACGCGCTAGTCCCATTAAGATGACTGTAAAACTTTCTTTCTATTGATGGAATAAACTATGCTGGGAAGCCGAATTGCAGGTTTGTAACAATATATATTGAAAAGTGAGAATGTGTATCACGGAGTGACGTTTTTGAAATTTTGCTCGAAATTTTAATTAATTAAACATAAAACTGAATTTTGTTGCTTTTCTGTGATAACTTCCAAAATTATTATTGCACAAAAACAAATTTCATACCATTTAAAAGTTTATAATTTTCTTCCGCTGTTGAAAGTTAAAAGAATAATTTTTTTATCTGTATAATTTAGGAGAGAGATGAAATAAATAAAGTTACAATTTTGGGAAATTTATAAGATAGATAAACCGCATATTTACATTTTTAATAGCACCGTGATATCATGGGATTATCTCCTGACAATAAACGGAATTTAGATAAGACACGGCTTTAATGTCCGATCATTGATATGAAATTATGACGAATCAGTGGTCACTTGAAGTGACTACTCCTTAGTAATTCATGGATAGAAAATTTTCATTGATAAGACATTTGATTTCATTTAGATCTTTACTTTGCAAACAATATCTGTTTCTAATCTCTAAATTTCGAATAATTAATTCTTAAAGTTTTTTTTTTCTGACGTCTGAATCCTTTTTATTCTAGGAGCAAGTAACTTAACTGTTAGTATTTAAGCTGTTGTGAACATACTCTAAAATACACAGTCTGAAATACACTGAGATGACCAAAGTCATCATATACCTCCTAATAGCAAGTTGGGCGTCTTTTTACCCTAGGAAATTCAGCAACTCGACATTACGTAGAGTCAATAAAGTCGTTGGAAGTCCCCCGCAGAAATATTCAGCCATGCTGTTTCTACTATAAACGACAATAATTTGCACAAGTGTTGCCTGTACAGGATTTTGTGAACTAACTGACCTCTCGATTATGTAAATGTTCAATGGAAATCATGTAGGGCGATACAAGTGGCCAAATCATTTGCTGGAAGTGTCCAGAATATTCTTCAAACCAAAAGTGTGACCAGGTAAAAATTCTGTCGTTGTTTGGGTACATGAAGCCTATGAAGGCCTCCAAGTAGCTGAATATGACTATATCCAGTCAATGATCCGTTCACTTGACTAGAGGATCCAGTGTATTCCATGTAAAAACAGCCAACAATATAATAGAGCCTATACCAGCTTGCACAATGCCTTGTTGACAGCTTGGGTCCATGATTTCGTGAGGTCTGCACTGCACTCGAATCCTACCATCAGCTATTAATAAATTGAAGTCGTGACTAATCTGACCAAACCATTGTTTCTGACCACCCAGTTGTCTAAGGTCCAGTCGATATTGTCACGAACTCAGGAAAGGAGCTGCAGACATTGTCATGCTCTTAATAAAGGCACTCGAGTCGGTCTTCTACTGTCATAACCCATTAAAGCCAAATTTCGCTGCACTGTCCTAATGGACACGTTTGTCGTACGTCTCACATAGATTCCTGCAGTTATTTCATACAGGTTGCACATGTCACTGATTCTCGGTCATTAAGTGCAAACGATCGGCCATTGCGTTGTCCATGGTGAGAGGTTATGTCAAAAATTAGATATTCTGACACACTCTTGACATTGTGAATCTCGGAATGTTGAATTCCCTAACGATTTCTGAAATTGAATGTCCCATACGCCTAACTCCAACTACCATTCCGCATTCAAAGTCTGTTAATTCCCGCCGTGCGGTCATAATAATGTCAGAAATCCTTTTACATAAATCACTTGAATATAAATGAAAACCCTGCTAAGAATTTGTATTTTATAGCTGTTCATTTGTATTTTATAGCTAAGCTGTTGTATTTTATAAAATTACTGCGAAAATTTTAATACTGTATTTATGCTGTATATATTAATTATTTCATCATAATTCTAGTTATCTACTACACAACTATTATGTAATGAATTACAATGGATTAGATTTGAGATATCAATATTTGTACATTTGAGCCAGTTTCATTTTATTGAGACACTCGAAATTCATAAAATGACAATGCAAAAGCATTTGTAACAAGTACTCAATTAAGTAGCAATATTTGAATAGTGGTGTTTTTGTTAGTTTAAAGTTACAGTCGATGACTACGTTGGAAAGTTACTATTTTTTTGCGAAAATAGGATTTTTTAATATTTAATAATCTTTATGTTTGAGCAGTGTAACACCGTTTGAATTTCATTTTCGAAATCTAGTTTTTTTGAGAAATTACACTGATTTTTATATTTGCATTTATATGTTTTCATGCTATTTTACATCGTTAAATGTTATTTTTTCAAGTTATGATCTTTGGTAGAATTTTCTTATGAAAAACCTCATAAATTGAAATTTTATACTTACTTTTTGTTCTGCTTTGATATAATTTCTCAATATGTTCTATAGTTCTTGAGCTAGAGAAAGAGAAATCTATTCATTTCGAAATACTCAATATTTGCTTTAATACTTCACAATGAGTAAAAAAAAAAAAAAAAAAAAAAAAAAAAAAAAAAAAAAAAAAAAAAAATTCATGTTATTTATCAATTGAGACCAAATATCTAAAGAGTGGATAGAAATGCAGCTTGCTTTTTAGTTCAGGATGTAGATAATACATTTTTTAATCTATCTGCTAAATTTTAAACAAATCATTCAATAAATATATAAATTAAAAGATTTTTATTTTATATCTCTTTTTATTTCCAATCTCAAAAAAACAAAACAAAAAAAAACAAAAAACAATAATGAGCTCCTATTTTCCTAATTTTTAAAATTTTTTATCATCTTACTGTTATACGGTTTACTCGTATTTTGATTTCATAGATGCTTTGGAAAACTGTTAAAAGGTTTCATCCTGTAGCAAGATAATGCTGGGCCGCATTCTTCCCAATGGTCGGCTGAAACAATAAGGGAGTTGGGATTCGAAGTGCTGGGACTCCCGCAATACAGTCCAGACCTATCTCCAAGTGATTTTCATATGTTCGCACCATTGAAAAAAACTCTAAAGGGAAGAAGATTTTCAACCGATGAAGAAATCGTTGATACGGGGCGAAATTGGTTACAGATACAATTAAAAAACTTTTTTTTTCCCAATGGAATCAAAAACTTGTGAAATGTTGTGAAAAGTTTGTTGAAGTCCAGGGTGGTTATATAAAAAAAATAATGCATGTTTCAGTTTTCTATCATTAATATAAATGCACCCTTTCTAATGATTTCAAGTCAAATATCCCTTTACTTTTTTGACTCGTAATTTTACTCGTATATCACAGTCTTAAATTTTGTTTCAAATAATACAATAATAAATAGTAAATGGAATAATAAGATGTTCCAATTTTATAATGGAACACAATAAATCAGGTATGTTTCTGTTTTCTTAAGAAATCAAATTTATCTCTAGTAGTAAATTGAATTAATATCGGAGTATGCAGTCGATAATGTTTTATTTCAAAAAGGGATAGTAATAAGATATAATATTATATGCAACTGCATTACAATTTCCACTGAGTAGTTCATTATCTTAGTTTTAAAATATAAATGTGCTCTAACCAAATAGTTTGAAAATCAGATGTTGAATGCCATTTCTTTTATTTTCTATCACCCAGAAATATAATTCTAATAAAAAAAATATTTTCTCAGATTAAAATTTTTTTTTGATATAATAATAATTACAAAAAATACCCTTAAATAAATGCAATGATTTACTATTATAGAAATTGGTATTTTCAAATTTTCTAAACGAAGATGTATTCATTCTTTTTCTCTTCGTTCTATTGAACGATATTTTGAATCCAGTGAGTCACTTCGTGATTTCTTTTCAAATTTTATAAAATTCTTTCAAATTCTATATATAAAGTCATAAATTAGAACGCTAAATGTTAATTTGTAATTATTAAAAATTTCAACATTGTTTTATGATTTTATTTAAATATCAGTCATATAGGTTGTAAAATTATGATATGTCGGTTAATATCGAGATTATGATTAAATGCAATTTTGGCTCTATCATTAATTCCTCATCCTCATCCTTTGGTTTTAAAGGTCTTAGATGTTTTTGATAAATTGATTTCTCGTGGTTGTACTATTTTATTCTGTTGGGTACCATCCCATGTTGGAATTTTGGTCAACGAAGAGGCAGACAAGGCCGCCAAATTGGCGACTACTTCAATGGATGCTACTATTCCTGTGAGCGACCTAAAGAAACATACTAAAGCGCTTCTTTATGGTAGAAATGCTACTTTAAATGCTTAATTATTAGAAATTAATTCGAAGTGCTTATTTAATGCTTAAATTAAAAGGATTCTTTATGGCAGAGACAGTGGGACTTGGAAATAAACAACAAATTTCATATTATCAAACCCTATGTGCAACCTTGGTTCTCATTAGTGAACAGAAAAGCGGATACTATTTTAACTCGTTTACGCATTGAATACACTAAATTCACCCATATTCACTTATTGCAAGGTGAATAACCACTTCTGTGTTCGAGATGTCATTGTCAAATGTCTGTCCAACATATATTGTTAGATTGCCCACATTTCAATGCCTAGCGTTTACACTTTTTTTCATGCGCTCCATTATCTTTCTTACTTGATAAGACACCTTATGTCCAACTCTTTGCATTTTTAAAGTCCATAAAGTTTTATCCATTTATTTAAATCTTGATTTTATTTCAGAGCTTATTTCCTTCGATGATTGTTTGAAAATGATATAATTTTACCTAGTGTTTGGAGCAGCATAGTCAACATCATGGCTCCTGCGCCAGGGAACCTCAAACAAATCAGTCATTAATTCCAACAACAATAATAAGAGATATTGGAAAAAAAAATTCACTCTCTCCTTCTTTTAAAAGTGTAGAATATCAAACTTTTTTTCACATTTTTTTTTTGCTATTAAACTATTAGTTCATTTATCTTGAATCAAACTTATGCCTTTCAAGACAGCTCCAAAACGATATATTAGCGTATGTAAAATATTATCGATTTTTAATTCAAAATGCACTAAAGTTTTGAGCCCTAAATTACAGTACAATAGTGCAGACATGCCAACTTAAAACATTTCATAACCATTTGGAATATTAGTGACTGTTTTTTCCTATAAATTAATAACTAACTAATTTCTTAATTTAATAACTAACAGCATTTACAAACCTACAATTTTTGCTGAAGCAGGAAAATTTTGTTTTTCGATTCTGAAAGTTTTCCAACATGCACGATAAGCGGTCATTGGCAAATAAAATCAAATTAAATATCACTGACTCATCACCATCAGAGCCGTCAGTAAAAGAAATGATCATTTAAATCAAATGTTTCTTTTCTTTTGACTATATATGTAACCGTTGAAGAAAGAAATTCGTTATTTCATAGAATAACTAGATGTTTCATGAAATAACTAAACAAGTCAGTTAAAGTATATAAAATTATTGAATTCTACGATTCAACTAGGTATTCTATAGAATAACGACTACTTGATCGTTAAAATATGAAATACGGCACTCGAAAGTTCTTTGAACCGGTTCTAGCTGCTTTTAGTCAGTTTTGAACCAGCTTGCGTTGCAATGACGTGAGTGTGCGTACGCTAGACATAGAATTTCGATTTAGTATTTTAGTCTTTATGTTAGCGTTTTACATTTCGGATTAATAACAAATATTTTTGCAATCTGTTTTCAAACAATGACTACTGAAGGAATGGGAGACCAACCTATAAATAAGAAAGATTTAATGCAAGAGAGATTTGAATCTTTATTAAATAAGTGTGGACAAAGCAAAACAGTGCTGCATTTATTCGTGAAAAATTATTAACTTTGATAACAGAAGTAAAAAGTGTTGAAACAGCACAGAAAAAGGTGCCACATGACTATTGGTTACTCCAGCATTATGATATCTCTGAAATTCAAGGAGTAGAAAAGTTAATTGTGCCAGTAACAGATGCAAAACCTGATGTGATATGCTATTGCTCAAGTGACATGCTCTTTGATATTTTAAATAAAACAGATGTTTCTATTTGATATGGTGGCAGAGACCGCATTCCGAGAGAATTTAGCTATTTATGATCAATTAATTTATAAAATAACTTTGAAATTGTTTATTTTTCACATTAACAGTCTATCATTAGTAATTTCATAGAATAACTATGTAAAGAATGAAATTTTTCATCTATTATATACTTTAACTGACTTGTCTAATTATTTCATGAAATACCTAGTTATTCTATGGAATAACTGAGTTATGCACTTTAACGGCAGCAATCACATTTCATTTCCTTTCTTATAAATGCATTTTATTTACTTATTTCCTCCATCATCGAGATGTTATATTTGTTTCCACTCTAATTTTTCAGACAGTGTTAAAAATTGCGCTCACACAGGCTTTTAAAAGAATAATTTGTTATAGAACTAATACTAGAGGTTTAATTAGAATTGAACGCTTTGAAGCATTTTGCACTTTTCATTTGAAAGTTTATTCTTCTAAAATCTTTATGAAATTGCATCAAAGAAAACATTTTTTGAAGAAAATTACACGAGATTAAACTACTGAAAATCATAATGCATTAAAAGTTAAAAAATGAATAATACATCGTATTTCATTAGGTTTGCAAATGCCTTTTACAGAAATGGTTAAGTACATTTCATTTTACAGTCCTTTTATATACTTTTCAGCAAAACTTTTAATTTTTGTGACGTGAAGAATTCTAAATAACGATTAAGTTATTGTGAAGCTGTAAATTAATAAAACATAATTTGGTTCAATATTGATATCCAAAATAATACACTCAAAAGAAAAACACTAATTTATTTTGAAAATATAACAATGAATTATTCATTGCATGTTTTATTGAATATCTATTAACGTAACTGAATCTATAATTATTCATGTCCTTTTTCATCTCTTTTTAAATTAAAACATTCTGGATATCATGTATGATAATAATTTTTTTTTTCAAGAGATGAAATTGATTTTTTTTAAATCATTGCATCTATGCATTTTATTTTGTCCCTTCCTTAAATTATGATATTCTATGATTCAATTGATATTTAGATGGAAAAAAAATATTCCAGTAATTTTTGAATGAAAAGAATTCGTAATAAAAATAAATTTTCTCCTTGTAAAGTGAACCACGAACATTAAAACTTTGTATGGTCGAAACATAATATAACCATGGCAACTTTAGATGTTAGGATTTTTATTATACAGATCTCAAATCAAAACTAAATCAAAAGAAACAAGGAAGACGAATGATTGCATCTCCCATTTCTCTAGTATAAAAATCGCCAATAATTTATGAGTGCTAAAACGCAATTCTTGCAAAATCCTCAGCCTGAAGGTGAAAATTTGAAGAGTGCCACTCCTCTCAATAAAAGTTAGGACTGTATTATTTCATCCCAAAATACTTTTGTTCTAAAATTAATAAGCAATTATGGAATTTTATTTTATAAGAGATGAGTTTTAGTTTGTGATATTTAATCATAATCAAAACGAAAAACATTATATTAGGATTTTTACAATAGAAAAATAGAAAAAAAAAATTATATCGATATCAATTTTAGAAATTTATAGCAACGTCTTCTGATTTTAAGCCAACATATGTGACTTATTTGTAACTGTTTTTAAATACACTTCTGTTTGTTAACGAATGTCTAAAATTCTAGATTCATCAAAATGATAAAAGTAAGAGAATCTTCTTGGAACACCAGAGCTAATATGAGAAGTCGAGGATCTCAAACAGATAGTTCTCATGCTTCCATGTTAAATTGTTCTGACGGAAACTGTTCTAATTTTCTTATCTTTTTTTTTCGTTTGATAGGAGCCATAGGAAATTCCAGAAGACGAATTTTGTACAAAGTTACAACACTAGTTTTTAATATTGTTCTTATTTTTACAACTGTCAGCAAGTGTGGCCGATATTTCATTTCGTCTGAGCGCTTTGATATCTTTTGTCTTTTAGGTATCGTCAGAGGTTTCTCTACAGCAGCTACGTATTATGTGATGCTGTACAATAAAAAATTAATAACAAATGTAATGTGTGAACTCAGTGATTTACAATCTTTTAGAGGTAAAAATTGGAAAAGCAATGTTTTAACATGTTTGCTTTGCTGCTTGAGCGCTGTTTATACTATTGTCTTCATAATAAAATGTGATAAGGCAGAAACAGCGAGAATGTATCTGTATGGAATTACGGTGGAGTACTATGTAACTCAACTTCTTCTTGTATTAACAAACGCTCTTTTATCTGTACTAGTGCAACCTATCTTCATTAATCTTGTGACATTGTTTTACTGTTCATTTTGCCGTAATTGTTATTTATTAGTGGACGTTCTGACTCGTGACATATCTCAAATGGATCCAGCAAAATTTGATCATTCTATGCAAATTTACATTCTGAAAAAGAAAGTTATGATTGATAAAATTCTGGTTAAAATCGAACTTGCCTTCTGCATTTCAACTCTTTTCATATTAATAGAGAACTTTTCCTTGTGTCTCTCGATAATGTATCAATGCTATAATCTGAAAACAATCAGCGTTGATTTCATTTTTGTATTTTCTCTCATGTTCTGGAGTTTTAACTCCTTCGGTAGCATCTTCATTGTCCTCTGGATCGCGAGTAATTTACCAATAAAACTGAAAGCTCTCAAAGATGAATTTGTTGAAAAAACGCGTATGAGACAAATTTTTATGCAAAATTTAGAAGAGTCGCATATTGCCATCGAATTATTTGAAAAACAAAATTTCGTGTTTAGTGCGGGAAAATTAATAATCTTGAACAGAAGTACAGTTTTGGCTGCTGTAATATTTTTCCTCACTTCGTCTTTTGCACTTCTGGTAAACTAATTTGTTCTAGATAAATGAATTAAAATTTGTATCCAAATGGAAGTTGGATTTCAATTATATCAATCCAAAATACTGATGGGATATTTGATGTATTCCCTTATGATGCATTAAAAAGTTTTGTGGTCCATGACTCACCAGTTAAGAAATTGTAAAACCACTTTGGCAGTTTTTCATCCTTATTGAAATATATTTACCAGAATTTTCTGGAAACTGTTGAACAGGGAATAATTGAAAATCATGCATGCGAGGAAACATGGCAGCTATGGATGTGATAAGAAAGAAGGAGAAGCAATGAAGATGATTACAGGATACAATTTTCGAGAAAAGATGTGGTGTATCGTTCCGAAAAGTGGCAACTTCGTGAAGAGAGATTCAGGAGAAATGTATATAGAAGGTTATAATATCAACTCCGGCTTATTTTGGAAACTTACAACAAGAACAATATGAATGCTAATAATGCTAATACTTGACATTCCGACATACGTTTGCTCTTTTATTTCTCGCCCATTCAGTGTCCGTCAAGATGTTTAAGCCTGGTATAAAATCCTTATAGTAGAGTATCATCTTTATGAATTTGATTTCTCTCGTGATTTCTTCTTGTCCTCCTTGATTAGTTCGGAGCTAAAACATACCAAATTTGGCGACTAGAGATGTAGAGAAAATAGAACCGATAAAGATGTTTAACTGGATGCAATTTTCTGGAAATGATGTAGAACATTGCTTCGGAAAGTAGAAATTTCTCCTTGAGTTATCGAAAAGAGAAATATATAGAAGGCAATAATTAAAAAAATAAAAAAAAATTATAGTACCAGACCAATTATTCCTTAAGCACTCTACACACACACAGATATATTTCCTTTCTCTTATATCATTTATATTTAGTGCGCACGCTATTGGGGAAAAATAATTCTGCATTAAACTCTTAATGCATGGGCAGAAGCATACAAATGTTAATAAACTTTGATTGCAGGGAAAGCAGCCTTGATTGAGTTCTGCTTGCTGACAGAGTGGGACTGAAAAAAATACTATCGATTGTACTTGCTATAAATGAGAAATTTTTGTAGTTATTTCAAATCTGTTTTTATTTTGTGATTTCATTCGAATTTCAATCAAATGATTGTAAAAATACTCAGATTTCTGAGAATATTGGGATTGTGCGTAAATCTCGTTTCGACTAAAGCACTATAAATCCAAAGAGGACAACAATAAAATACAGTGCCAAAAATGATTTATATGATTTTTTACAGCTCATTGCTCTTAGGGATATAGAATTATATCCCTTTCTACATTTTTGCAATTATAGAATTAATCCTTTTACTGTCGGATTAAATTTTAACCACCGCAGTCTTAAAGTGATATACTAATACATATATACACACACATATCTATGTTTAAAGTGCAAGTTATTAATTATTATTAAAAAATGCTCAATTTAAGCTCAAAGATTTTTAAACTAATTTAAAAAAATTACCATCAATATTTCTTGGCTGTCTTATTCGTAAGACTTTATATCATGTAACCATTACTTTCTGTATAAATATTTGAAATCGGCTTTCATGTCGTTGATTTCATAACAATTCTGAAAGAAAAATCAAGCAATTTATAATGAATTTGCATAAAGAGTAATTACGTTTCTAAATAAAAAAATGATATTACTCTGATTAAAACGATCCTTATATCTCAAAACAGTTTGTCACACATTGGAACTTCCAACATATTGACATAATCTTTATTATCCAACAGAACCTTCATTCTGACAGATAACTCTAATTAAATCAATTGTTTAAACTTATTTATATCAATCTCTACTTGCTAATTCAATAAATACTATGATTATAACGCGATACATAAGAGCTAAAATGTGAAATTTCTTTATTAAATGCATTCAAATCAATTTAATGATTCACATTACTGTTGAATATGGTAAAAATTTGACTATGTAAAAATACAGTGCCAAATTACACTTTATTAATGATTTATGTTATCAAATATTCTTTTCAAAGAATCCAATTTCCCTGCCTTAAAGTATAACAACAATATTTTATACATTAAATGTGATACAACAATTAAAATACATTACATTAATAATATTATTAATAAAAAAATATATTCTTGTTTTAGCTGCAGATGTTCATTAATTTATTTGCGTCTAACTTGTGTACGTTACTGTAATAAACAAATCCATTGAATTTTTACTTGTTTTTTTTAGTTTTTCATATTATACAAACAGAAATCCTTATAATACTAAAAAAAATTTGAATTCGGAATTTTGACAAATCTCCAAGTTTGAGACCCCCCCCCCAGGGTTCGAAAAGTATATTTATCTCTTAGTGAACATAGTAACAAAAACATGCTTTGAGATAGACAGAAGAAATTTGTTATTTGGAATTAAAGCGAAATTTTTTATTTGGAATTAAAGCGAAATTTGTTATTCGGAATTAAAGCGAAATTTGTTA
>JAPMOR010065348.1:151-34870 GCA_026543865.1 Argiope aurantia
TATATATATATATATATGTAATGATATTTTAAAATTTAATTTAATCCTAATTAAATTTCTAATTTTTTAGCCTAATTCAGCCCATGTCAAAGTCATTCTAAAATATTTTCTTATTCCCTGATCTTATTCCACTTTTTCGTTCTAATTAATTCAATATAAGCTTTGTAAAAATGACTGCGTCATCGGTTCCACGTGCAGAGTGAAGGGATCCCTCTATTTCTCTTGTCAAGGTCGCCACGTGTGCGAATTTCCAATCATGATCGACACCTGCCAGAAATCTCATGTTATATAAGACCAGGTATAAAAGTTTCAGTTAGCCTTCATTTTTCTTTTTTCGCTTTGAGTTGTTCTGTGTTGTGTGTGTATTCGTCGCTCCTGCTTGTAAATTAAGTGTGTTTCTCTGGGATGCATTAAACGACATCAAAAAATCGAAAGTCTCTTCAATGTCTTCGAAACTGCCTTCTGATTAGAAAATTATATGCTTACATGTGTGTGTGTGTGTGTGTATATATATATATATATATACACTCAAAATTGTCATTTTTGAATTTAATTTGGTATATTTTTGAATGCATGCATTTAGAATACATGCATTTTAGTATGTTATTTTTGTTATTTTTACATCAATGTTATAAGTTTCTAACAAATTTTGTTGAAAATATGGAATAATCCTCCAAATACATTAAATCGAATATATCCGCAAAAAAAGGGCGGGGGAAGGAATTTATGAAGAAAAGAACAACATAATTTTTAAGCCTATAATTTTTAAAGAAATCCCTCTATGGGTAAATTGTCTGTGCGCTTGTCTTTTAGTGACTATATGTACTGTACTCTATAACTGAAAAAAAAATGCAATGTCAAAAATTGTATTCGAGTCACTGCAATGTAATACAAAATTAAAGTCAAAGCGTGCAGTTTTTTACATGAGAATGTCAAAGGAAATACGTTCCTGTTGTTTTAATATTTTACTGGATCTGTCATTATGCGTTCACGGAATTTTTACAATCTTGTTTGCATATGCAGCATTCAAAGAAGGAACCATTTCGTTGGCTTGGTTTCAAAAACCATATAAGCTGAAAAATGTAATTTTTCAGGAGGTACTAATAACTGATTAAAATGTCAACTATGAACTCTAATACGATAGAAGAATTTACAAGAGTTTTAAAATAATATTTATCGATTTCTTTGCATTAGAATTCTATAAGTCTCGTGTTCATAAAAATCTGGACTTTGAAACCAACGAGATTTTTAAACCAATGTAATATTAATTATGAGTACCAATTGAATGCACAGACCAAATTTTACATTAAAAAAATTGAATAATTTGGCGAAAACGTTTGAAAATTTCCAATAGGTTGATCGACAATTGAATAATTTCAATATTAACATTATATAACTAAAGAGTACAAAATACATTTTAAAATTTTTTCATAAAAAATTTCTTGGAATTTTTTTTTATTTAATATATTAATTCTCTTTAAAAAAAGAATTTTTTTAAAAATTTAAACAAATAGATTTTGATTTTCAAAAACATATATTTTATCTCCATTCTTGGATTCAATAAATTTATAGTTCTGCTTGGTCGAACAGCAAAATCAATTGATCGACAGACACAAACACGCATAAAACACGTTCAATCCCAATAAAAAAAAAGACACACCATCAACTCCGGAATAAAAGCAGTTATGAACAGCTTCTTAATATGATCTCAACCTTATTACATGAAATTTATTGCTCGCTGGCGTGCGGTTTATTAACTTTTCAGGCTTTGTGTACTTGTCCGAATGAAAGACTTATTCGAACAACTTTCCTGTCTTTGTCTGTAATTCTTGTATTTATAGCTGTTATTCTCCTTACTATCGAAGAGCGTCAACGCTAATAAGGATCCGAGAATCATGTGTAGAATTTTTGCGAATCATCCCGTAAACAATAACAAGGTTCTACTGTTTTTATTACGGGAATTGAATTTATTCTTGAATTTTTAGGAATAAGCGATCGGATATCAACAACTCCAAAATAATTCCAAAAATAATGCGAGTTAAAATTAAACTAGATGGTTTTATGAAATTTATTAATTGTGGTGAATATTTTATTATATTAAAAGGTTTTACTTTTTGGCTTAAAATTTAAATCCATGTTGTTGTTTTTTAAATTTTCATTTATTATCGTCTGCATTACTATCCAAAATATTATAACAAAATATAATATTCTATAAATGTCGATAGATATTAGATTGAATTTGTTTTGAGATGGGTGTTTTATTTTTTAATTTTAAGTTAAAAGGAAAATAATACAAAATCAGATATCATATATATCAGATACAGAATATAATCAGAATATAGTACATAATCAGATATCAGCAATTCTATTCTATTGGAAGAAAATGGAATTAAAATAGAAGAGAAGGATGTTGGAAAATTCTTATGATGCTGATAAATACTTGATTGTGTTTGCAGTTAAACGTTGTTGTTTTTATTGTTTAAAATAACTATTATTTTACTTTACTTTTCATAAGTGACAGAATAAGATCAAAAACTTGCAATCCTGTTCAAGAAATCGTATAATAATAAAGATTCTCTATAAATGTTGTTATATGCATGTATCAAAATAATGGAAACATCTTAGATTTATAAAGAATCTTTTATCAGTATGGAGTAGGACCGTCTTTGGCATGTAATATAGCTTGGATTCGCCTAGGAATCAATTCATACAGGTATTGAAGGTGTTTGGAGGAATATTGTACCATTCTTTCTGGAGATCTTGCGAAACTTCTGGGTGAGATGCTGGCGGAGGATATTGATTCCGTATTGAATGCTCTAAAATAGACCATAACGGTTCAATTATATTGAGGTCGAGTAACTGTGCGGGTCAAGGCAGATGTTTAACTTTATCCTCGTGTTCATTAAACCATCATTGGATAAGTATTGCATGCGTAGATGCTTTATCATTCAGGAAAATTCCATCTCTTGCAGAAAACAAATTTTACATAATAGGATGGACCTGGTCAGCTAAAATTTCTCTATACATCTCTCCAGTGATCCTTCCTTTCAGGGTTACGATTGGTTCGGCAGAAAACCACGACACCATATCATGACAGATTCACCTCCATGCTTGACAGATGGAAGAAGTCAATCACGATCATTCGCTTGTACAGGTGTCCTCCAAACGTGCCTCCGTCCTATTCTAAGGAAAAGTGTGAAACACGATTCGTCAGACCATATTACTTTCTTCTACTTATCAATCAAGCAGGTTTTGTGAGTGTGACACCACTGTAGACGACGTTTACCATTAACATCTGTAACGTGGCTTGGGAATTGCTGCTCAGCCCTAAATATTCTGTTTATGAAGGTGCCTTCTAACTGTAATCACAGATACTGGAGACTCCAGATGGGGATTGAGCTTTGTGGTCACTTTTGCTGCCGTTGTCCGGTTTTTAGACATTACAATCCGTTTCAATACCCGTCGGTCTTTTTCACTGATTTTCTCTTTCGGCCCACTATTTTGTTTTGCCGAGCTTGTCTTGTCGCACTGTGTGTATGTTGTCATGACTTTAGAGACTGTGCCTCTAGAAAGGCCTAAAAGTTGGGATGTTTCGGTCACACTTGATCCAGCTAGACAGGCTCCTGCAATTTGGTCTCGTTGAAAATCTGAGAGGTCTGACATCTTACGCTTTTGAAAAGAATCCAAGAATTACAGAACGCCAATAAAGCTCATACATACTACCAGAATACATACATTGCTATTTATAAAAAACCGGTGGCTATTATTAAATTTTAATACTTACGAAGCGCATACAAAGATGTTACTTTTATTCACAGGTGTTTCCATTATTTTGATAACCACCTGTATCTGATAAAATTTATATTTGATGCTTTTATTTAAATTCAAGCTTATTTTTGTTTGATGAATGATTGAGCACTGATAATCTTTATTACATTTGAAATAGTTACGTATATCTAGAATTAAATTTTGTTAAAAAATTTGGGGAAATATTGATCAGTATTTTACATAAATTGAATTATTATTATTATTATTTTACTTTGAACTTTAAATGATTTTTTTTTGTTTTTGTCTTAAATAATTGCAAATTACTTCAACACAGAAAATATAAATAGCCTAGAACCTCCATATAAAATTTATTGAAACTTCTTTCAAATAGAATACACTGAAAGGTTTAAAAATTATTCAAAAGGCGTTGGATGCTGCATTCACCTGCAATGAGTTATTTTCCGACCACTTTTTTTCTCCAAAATTTTTCATTACAAATCCTTTTTTCTCTCTTCTAGCTGAAAAGAGATATTTTCCTGAGCACAAACACATAATATA
Source organism: Argiope aurantia (assembly GCA_026543865.1). Lineage (NCBI taxonomy): Eukaryota > Metazoa > Arthropoda > Arachnida > Araneae > Araneidae > Argiope > Argiope aurantia. Next base: position 4,478 of record JAPMOR010065348.1, read on the forward strand.
AAAAAAATGTAGTAGGTAATGATAAAAAAAATCAAATTACATTACATTTTTACTTTTTCGTATACGAAGTATATTGTAAGTACTGTAATCTCCACGTTTCAGACTTCCCTGAATTAAAAAAGCACATTTTTGGCATTATGTCTACCTGTAAACAACATTAATCAAAGACGCTTTGAGATAGATTGTTGAAATTTAGCATGTGGAATTATGACCAAGTTCGTATATTGCTATCAAATTTTGAACGAAATGCATTCAATGAAGGTCTGTTAGTCTAACAATTCGAGTACAAATGAATTCGTTAATTACAAAACGCGAAAATCTCGATAGATAAAATTTGGTAGACGGATTTGGTATTTAAAATATAAATACTTATCGAATTTTGAACTTAATCTATCAACGAATTCAAAATCTGTGAGTCTGTATTTTCGAATGTATTTAAACTTGATAACTTTTGAATGCGATGATTCAAATCGATAAAATCCTGTATGTTTCTTGTGATTACAACTGTAGTTTAATGACAAATTTTGGTGTCAATCAGCTGGCAAAAAGGTGTTCAAAATGCAAATTATCACGATAGATTCATTAAAAATGCTAGATTAACGCCAAAGATCTATATTTTGTAACCATCATTCACCGGTGTCATGCAAGGTATTCGCAGCCTTATCCAAGGTCCCCTATTTTATGCTGAGGAATAGAGATAAGACCTTTATTTGAAAATATGCGTGAACGTTCGGAGAGACCCCTGCCTTTCATTTATTTTTGAATTTTTATGAAATTTGCCCTTTCAAATTAATTTTCTGGGCTACATTTTACTTGATACAAGATTTCTAAATTTAATAGCTGAAACCATATAATTAAGGTGGATTCGCATCAAGCCAATATTGCCATCACGCATGAGCAAAATCCGGGAGAGATAAATAACAACATATAGGTGCTTCTTCTGAACTCATGAGTCTTCATGATCATCTGTCTGTTCATGCGTAGCTGACTCACGATGATTAGATAACGAATGAATATGGAATATTGATCTAAAGTAAATCCACATTTACAGTTAACACGGCATATGTAATGGCTTGAAACGTTTATAGTCCTTCAGTTCCAAATCGTTATGTATAGCTTGTTTCCAACAATATTGTTACAAACCTGCAATTCGGCTTCCCAGCATAGTTTGTTCCATCGTCGGAAAGAAAGTTTTAAAGTCATCGGTACTAGACGGTGTCCAGGTGGCGCGTCGAAGGTCCCCGAGCTTGACGACAAACTTGGCGAGCGTTTGGCGACTTGGCGACGAATTTGGCGACTTTGGCCAAATAGATTATACCCGAAACTTCGAGAATTTTCCCGATCCGTCCAGTAGGAACCGAGATACGCCTCGAACGTTCCTGATTGGTTGAGAGGCTTCTAGCCCCGCCTCCTGAGACCTATAAAAGGGTCCACAGCTGTCAGAGCAGGCGAGTAAAATCCGAAGACGGAGCGGAGGAGTTGTAAGCGACAGAGCGGAGTAGGAGGAAACGACGGTGAGCAGCGACGGAGTCAAGCTCGTGCTACTGTCTGAGCTGTGCGCTACTGTCTGCAGTAGATTCTGGTTGTATGCTTCTGTGTATGCTGTTGTATGCTACACGTCTCGGCTGAAGATAGTCGTCTCTATGCTGTATATAGTTATCGTTTTTGTGCTGTCCTGTGTGTCTTCGTGTAAATAAACGTCGTTGTTTCTTTTTCCATTGCCGCCTGATTATTGAGCGTTCTCCACACCATATAACTTCCACTATCCAAAAGAACCCCGGCAGAAAATTTCGTAACAATATGAAATTCGTAAAATGCTTTAAACAATACCAACTTTATTGATGGCCTGGATGGTACAGTCAATCGCTGTCAGAATCTATTGTACAACGAGATACAGCCTTTGAATAATGTGCTTGGTGCTTTCTCATGCCATCCACCTACTGACACTCCGTGATATTAGTCGCCGAACTGTGTCAGAGTTTTTTAAAACAATAAAACGTGCCATCAGTGGAACAGTACTACTGGTATTGTTTCAAGCCTTTTACAAATTGCACATCATTAAAAAGAAGGTGTAATTAGTTGATGTTGATTGCAGTGAAGGATTATAAACGCGTCACGCTAACATAGTACGATTCTGACGAATCGGTGAGTGTAGCATAAGAGTTATGAAACATCATACAAGTCTTTTTGTTAAATTAAAAAACTTAATTTGGCTGCATTTCGCTCCTTCAAAGCATACGATTGTGAATATATCAAGAATGTGAAGTGGAGGGATGCCTCGAATTCAAGACAATCGTATTTTTTACAATCCTATTACTTCACTGCGTCCCATTCCCAGTGTCACATTTTTCATTCTCACGTACTCGCCTATATAAGGTCGCAAGTCAGCCATCAAACTTGCTAGGTCCACATTATATACCAATGCTGTATTATCGTAATCAAATGGTTTCAATTATAAAATCTTCAGTTCTTTTATGTAACAGCTTAACATAAAGGCTTGCTCGAATTTATTATTTTTGCCACCCTCAAAATCTTTTAATACGAGGCGGAGGCAAGAACTAGAATTAGATTCTTTAATGATGGTTAGGTCGCTTTCAGATCATAAAATAAATCAAGAAAAGCCCTTTTATTACTGAAACTTAAAAATCTTTGGATGAAAAATCTCTTACAAGAAGTGGAATATGGTTTTAAAAATTAGTATATATATTGTCACGAAAATGAAACGAATAACAAGTCACAAAGTGATATTACAACAAGTTTATTATCTGTGAGCCACTCGTAACAAGGAGGCGAAGAACTGATTCCACTGCTTGTGGAACTCAGAATTTATACCTTTACAGAATAATCCACAATTATCAAGAAGTTTATAGAAAGTTCTAGAAGCTTCTAGAACATTAACAAATAAATAACAAGAAATTTAAATTAAAGTCCAACCTTTATTGTGATGTCGCTTGGCTGGGATTCGAACCCCCGACCTTGTGCTTTGCGAGCTCGCTCTTGTTACCTTTCAGCTACACTAACTAAGTACAAACTTTCCTTTTGGGACAGTATTTCATTTTTAATATTGATTTTATGTGTAACTTTGATGATATTGTTTCAAAATTCGATATTGGTCTGCTAACTTACGGTTAAAACTATCTACTATTAAAACTATCGTTTATGCATTTCTTGTGTTTTATTATTTTCTCGTATAGAGAAAGTATTGTAATCGTCAAAAAAATTCAAACTTCAGATATTAATGAATCTCCATGTTTCCTCAGTTCAAAAGACCCATTTCTGAAAAATGTGCCATTGCCCACCTGTCTGCCTGTGACAAAGATAACTCAAAACGATTTGAGATAGACGGATGAAATATGGTGTGCGGATTTTAGACCAATTTTGTAGATTTCTATCAACTTTTGAGCAAATTCTCTTCGAATATAAGTTAACATGATAACTGCAAATCGAAGAGAGCTGGATAGATCAATACTCACTCAATCGGTGCTCAGATTTGACATATACATTGCTGAGATCGATCAAATTTTGAGCCAAATCCAACCAAGAGTTGAACGACTGTCAGTCTGTATTATCAGTATGTGATACAGAAATCACACTTAACTCAAAGCGGAAGGATTTAAATATATTATTGATTTGAGATTTTATACCTGCAATTGCCATTCTGTGTCAGATTTTCGTTTTCAGTCGGTTGGGAAAAAATGTGTCTAAAATGCAAATTCACCTTTATAAGAGAACATGCGAGAAAGTTTTGGGGAGACCACCTTCCACTGGCTTATCACTTTTGATATCCATCTCCAACAATAATGAAGATAGCCATGATACCAAAATGAGGATACGTTAAAATTTCGTGGTTCAAGTTTTTGGTGATTACCACACTTACCTATTTACTAACGGATTTTTGGATTTGGTCTAACTAAGTCAGAACATGGAGATGAGCAACAACAACAACCTATCTCATACTTCTAAAAATAAAGATACTATCTCCAGTTTTCTAAGCAATTGCTATTAATAATTGAAAATAGCAATGTAACTAACTTTCTAAACGAATTGTGAATCTTTACTTCCTCGTAAACAAAGAGTAATTATTGTAATCATCAATTATATATATATATACACTGGTGTGCAAACCTTAAGCAACAGGTATGTTTTTTGCCATAAATTCACGAGAAATTATCTGAGAGACATGAAATTCAGAAATGAGATACAGCATTTTGTTCTGAAAGAATGACGAAAGCATAGTTGCGCAGAAATGAATACAATGCATACAGTATGGAATCAAACAAAAAAAGGCTTTATTGAACTCATAGTATCGTTACATATGATTGTCTGTCCAAGAGGAAGAACAGCAAGCAGATGTTCCTTAGTATGGGATATGCCCTCCCCTTACTGCAATGGTTGCTTCGCACCGTCTCCCCATACTCAGCACCAGATTGTCCAACGGTTCTTGAGGTAAGAGTACATTCCTCAATCAGCCTCTGTTTAAGTTGTCGTTCCCAGGAGGATGTAATCGTGGGTGTTCGTGGGTGTTCCCAGGAGGATGTAATCGTGCCGCAAGGCGTCTCCCCAAAGCATCCCACACATGTTCTATCGGATTTAAATCAGGGGAGCACGCCGGCCAATCCATTCGAGTGATATCTTCACTTTCCAGGAGCTCCTCAACAGCATGTCCTGTGTGGCCGTGCATTGTCATCCACAAAAACGAAGTCTGATCCAATGGCACCTCGGAACAGATGCACATGGGGAAGGATTACCTCCTGACAATAGCGATCTCCAGTTACAGAACCTCTGTCGAAAACGTGGAGCTCAGTCCGCCCGTTCATCATAATGCCTCCCCAGACGACAACTCCAGGACCACCGAAACGGTCTCTTTCCGTGATGTTACTGGGATGAAACAGTGTCCCGACCTCTCTCCAAATCTTGTGACACTAAAACAACTCTCATCTGTAAAGAGGACACGACTCCATTGATGAGATGTCCAGTTTTTGTGCTCCCTGCACCACTCTAAACGGTGCCGCCGGTGGGAAACTGTTAAAGGGATGCAGCGTTCTGGACGGCGGGCGAACAGGCCACCTTTGTGAAGGCGTCTGGACACAGTAAAACGCGACACTTGTCGCCCCGTTGCTGCACACAGTTGCTGAGCAATGTCGCTTGCTGACTGGTTTCGGGTTCTTTTCGCCTGCAGTACGATGTGTCGGTCATCCACTGCAGTTGTTTTCCTGGGGCGGCCACCACCAACCTTTCTCACAGCTGTACCTGTGGTTTGGAAGGCTTTCCAAGCGCGCGAAACGACACTTGTTGATTCCGAACTCTTCAGCTACACTGGTCACACTACGCCTCTTCTCCAGCTTTCCGATCATTCTTCCACGTGTGAAATCGTCCAGGTGATTTCTGCTAGCCATATTTCACGAATTAACTCACGTGCACTTGCGGCGAATGTCTTTAATTGCGTCTCCGTCCTTCCTTTTATTGTAGTGTTGAGCTGCGCGCGCCTTCCGCACGTGTTTTGTGTACGCTCACGTCGCCTGTGACGTTTTGTTCCTGATATTTGCATACGCATGACCTTTCTCTTGAATTACGTGTTCATTGTACTGATCGCAAGAACTCCTTTTCTGCAATTTCATGGCTATCTGCTTAAAATTAGCATTGTTGCTTAAGTTTTAACAAGAAATTGAATGAAATTCGAGAGATTTTTTTATGCAATGCATTAACCATCTTTGAATACAAAAATTGCAAATCTCTAATAATAATAAAAGAGAATATGTATGTGTTGGAGCGATACTTTTGTGTAGCGGTTTCTCTCTCGGACGGTTTAACATGGATCTACCAAATTTAATACATTCATATTTTCGGAGGTAAAAATGTGGAAATCGGGGCAATTTTTCTAAATATTTTTTTTAGAATTTTAACTATGCGAAATTCCAACGCTTATAATGATTGTTGCTTATACAGGGTGTTTTTTTAGTCCCGACCCATTTTGGTGTTTAATAACTCATAAAATAATGAAGATATAAACAAACTTATGGCATTTATTGATGGAATAACTCATATATTTTACTTTTCAGGTTTGAATATTTTTACTTTTGTAAATATCGTCTGCGCGTGTGGTTAATTTCAGATAATTTCATTTTCCAGTCTAAATATCTGTACTTTTCTAAATATCGTCTGCTTATTAATTGCATTTTTCTCTCTTTTGTTTTTGGCAACTATTATAATGTTATGTTTACTTTTTATGTGTTTGTTCTATGTAGTACTTCTGTATGTGATGTTTGATTCGAGCGGATATTATGGAGAATGCATACACCACAAGAGAAAGCACAGATTTTATGGTGGTTCATAGAAACGAAATCGATAGTGCAAGCACAGAGAAATTTCAGAAGAATTTACCAAAAAGATCCTCCATCCAAAAACAGCATCTTGTAGTGGAAAATGAATTTTCTAGAAATTTGAAGTATCACAGTAAGAAACGTTTCGGACGTCCTTGCACAAGTGATTTTGAAGTTGAGCGTGTCAGAGAGACATTTTTACACAATCCTAGAATATCTGTGAGATCAGCGGCAACAGAGTTGGATATGCCAATTTCGACTGTGTACATGGTTATTAAGAAAAAATTAAGACTTCATGCATACAAAGTTCAAATTGTTCAAGTTTTGGAACCGAACGATAGGCCTAGGAGGATGGCCTTTGCAACAGATATGCTAAGGAGGATAGAAGATGATGCTGCTTTTCTGAAGCGCATAATGTTCTCCGATGAAGCATCCTTTCATGTTTCTGGCATTGTTAATCGCCATAATGTGCGCATATGGGGATCTGAAAACCCCCATAAATACCGTGAGGCACAAAGGGATTCCTCAAAGGTTAATGCGTGGTGCGGACTAATGCACAACCGAGTTATTGGGCCTTTCTTTTTTACAGAAAAGACGGTCTCATCAGTCGTATACTTAGACATGTTGGAAAACTTCGTATTTTCACAACTAGAAGAGCTTCAGCCACATGTCTTTTTCAACAAGATGGTGCGCCACCTCATTAGGGTACCATCGTTCGTACTTCTTTGAATGATCATTTTCCAGGAAAATGGATTGGGCGAGGAGGTCCAATTCCTTGGCCATCCAGATCACCTGACATAACGCCGCTGGACTTTTTTCTTTGTGGATTTGTAAAAGACAACGTTTTCAGGAGGAGAGTGTCGAACATTGATGACCTAAAAGCCAGAATTACAACGGCAATAGGCTCTGTGGATGCCGACATGCTTGTCGCTACCTGGCGTGAAATTGACTATCGACTTGATATTCTCCGTGCGACGAAGGGGGCACATGTGGAAGTTCATTGACAAGGGTCATGAAACTTTTTGAGTCTATTTAACCATTTATGTTATTAACTTTAACCTATCTTTATTATTTTATGAGTTATTAAACATCAAAATGGGTCCGGGACTAAATAAACACCCTGTATTTTTATTTTTATTTTTATTAATTCAAATTTTTTTATTCATTTAATTTTTATTATTTTACAAATTATTTTTTCATTGATATAATTTATTTTGCCATACTTTTTTTCATTTTTAATCAATTTTTAAAACGTATTTTCAAAAATATATTTCATTATCAACAAAAATATATTGAATTGTTAAATATATGTCATGTTTTACAAAAATAAATTTAAAATTTCATTGTTAATCTTTTAATTGTTGCTACTAACATTTTATCCTGCCTTTTTTCCATTATTGATGATTAAGATAAGAAGAGGTGGTAGATTTTAAAAGTTGCTTAAGTTTCAGTTTCAGATATGCTTTTAATAATATTTTTGAATTTTTTTTACTTGCCTTTCAGTTGTATCTTTAGCTTCATAACCAAGCAATGGCGAATTTTTTTAAAGTGTGTCCATTTTTAAATATCGCTGTTCTTTTATGTTGCTTACTTAGATATATAAAAATGAATAAAGAAAAATGGGGAAATGCGGAGAACAATGAACAAAATAGTATAACGCTCTTAAGATAATATGAGTTATATGTCTATTAATCTTGGAAGTTTAAAAATATTTTGTTAATGAAACCATTAACATACAATTATTCAAAATATTGAAATTTTCTCCTACCATTAATAAAAGTTTCTAGTTATGAAAATAAATTTAAAAAATTTTGTTAAAATTTAGACAATACTTTTAAAAAACTGTTAACTGTTAAAAAAACAATTGTTAATCAATATTGGACGATTTCACTCCTAAAAGAGGACACAATATCCGAAAAGAGAGCCTCTTAAATATCCAAACGCAGATATTTATATAGAGATAAAAAACTTGTATTATTTTTCAGACGTGCCAACTTTACAACAAATAAATAAATGAAAATTCTCGTAAAACGCTTTCATATATATTCCTTATAATAAAGTAAACATCTCATCTTCAAACTTTCAGCTCACCTCTAATTTTTGAGGGAAAACAAAATCAACTCACCATATAGCGCGGAGAAGTTCCATTTCTGAAATTGAAAAGTAATTAATTTTTCTTTTATGTTCCGAAATGGCAATGAAATCTTGTTTTGGACTCGTTTTCTTTTTTTTCTAACATGACGTTCGCAGAAATGACGTCAATGGAATAAAACATAAATGTTGTTTTAAATTAGATTACGGAAGGGAAAATTCTCTAAAATACGGGATTTTTTGATAAAAAGTCTTAAAGTCATTGTCTAAGAGACAATGACTTTCTGACTTTGTTGTGCCTATCTTATCTTCTTATCTTTAAGACAAGATAAGATAGGCACTACGATTTTGTAGAAGTTTGCGTTTAATTTTATATTTTTTTAACTCTAAAATAACTATTCTTAATAATTAATCACCATTTTTTTTGCTATGGCACATTCAAAGAAACTTTATTCAAGAAAGATAAAAATTATATGGTTATATGGTGATTAATTATTAAGAATAGTTATATGATAACACATGGTAATATTATGTGATGACACATTTAGTTATGCTACCGCTATTTCCAACCATATGCTGATTCACTAAATGGATTTTTATGGCAAAGAAACCGAGAATAACTATTATTTATTTCAAAGTTTTTTATAATATTATGCAAATTGCAAGCAGTTAATCAAGTTGTTGATGAGCTAAAATAATTAACATTGAACAATTAATTATAATTATTTCTATTCTATGCTGCCCAGTAACTTTCAGAGAAAATTTATGTTCGAATTAATATTTTAAATTTGGTGTTTGATGTAATTTTATTTTTTCCATTCAAAAATTGTAGTTTTTAAGGCGATACTTTCTACCAATATAAAAGTAAAAAAAGGGAAGTAAACTTATGCTTATAAGTTAAGACTGATTGTTAAAGAAATGAAACTACTAAAAAACTGTTTTCTTCCATGAATTTCCGAGTTCATTTCGCAAACAGGATTATCTGGAAATTTAAAAGAAAAATAATTAACCCATTAAGTGGTAAGCCTGGTTAGGCATACTTTATATTTAACTCGGGATAACACCATCCTATTTCATTGGTGACTCTAATTATATAAAAAAGTTACTGTAAGAGTATGTGTAATCTTCTGGTATATTTCTTGCATATGTTTATGGATGTGTATGTTGTGTTTTCTTAGCAATACTGTTTCTCCAATCATTGCATGTGTTTCATGTTACAATATAATAATACTTATTGAAGGTCGATTAGGTCGAATTAGCTTAGTTTATCTTCCTCCCTTGGCATCAGCATCAGCATGAGTAATGTTTTTTTTTAACTACGCATATTTCATCTGTAATCATTCTATTCCTTCCACTGTCTAAAAGTGCACATATCACTGAAAATTCCGGCCTTCTCCTATACTAACCATATAGCCTTTCCTCTTCTCACTCACCCGTCAATCACTGTCAAAACCAAGGTCATTGGCATATAATTATCAATGCCTCTTCCGAAAAAGGGAAATTCCAATTTGGAATCATATTTATATCAGTTTCAGCTGAGAGTTTTGGCGCAAAAGTAGAAACTGATACCCACCGAATTTCCGGTTTCATTTTTTCCAGAAAAGAATGGTAACCGACTATATCAGGTACTATCAGAACAAAAGTAAAAGTATCAATATGCACTAAATTCAGCAAAATTAGGTAGCAACCCAATACTAGATGAGGAAGATAACATCGAAATAAAAAAAAGAAAGTTTAGGGAGGGGAAGACAGGATAGATGAAAGAATTACCCTTAACAGGACTTGAAAATTATTAAGGCTTAGCAAGCCAAGATAACACTTGAAATATAGGAAACATACAAACACTTTTTTTTTATTAAAAGCTTTTTACATTAACAATATTATTCAGAAAAAAACAGTTGGTGTGGTTATCGTTTTCGAAAAAACAGCTATTGTAGAGCCTTGAAACCAACTGGAATTGTTCCCCCACAAAAAAACTTTCTCGCATCTCTTTCTCTTTAATAAAGGCGAATTTGCGCTTCAAACGTGTTTTTTCCCAACCAGTTGAAGCCAAAGTTGGGCATACATATATAATTACAGTCTCAAAATAACATATCAAATTTGGGATATTTAAATTATTGCGTTTTTGTGTCATTACATGCTTCTGAAAGTACATACTTCTGAAAGACAAACATTCAAGCCCTTTCTGGATTTGGCTCAAAAATTGATTAGTGTCGGTTAACACTATAAATGCTAAATCTGTGTACCGAATTTTATTCATATAACTTTCTTCGTTTAATAGTTATAGTGTTAACCTAAATTAGAACTGCCTGACGGACAGACTTCCTCTGAAAGGATTTTGCTCAACATTTGATAGAAATTTACAGATTTGGTGAAAAGACCGTATACCAAATTTGATCCGTCCAACTCAAAGTGTTTTTTTTTTTAGATATCTTGGTCACAGACAAATATTTTATAAAAATGTATTTTTCGTATTTAGTGAGGTCTAAAATCAGGAATATTCAAAATCTCGAATTTTAATTTTTTGACGATTACAATGCTTTCTCTATATTTCGCATTTTTTAGTTTAGTTATATTGGCGTCCCGTTTCAAAGCAACACTAGGGCTATTTTTGGACTGACCTCGTAATTTTCAGCCACGGGGTCAGATGAAGAGGACGGCACCTGTGCTGGCATCCCCTTCCCTTCTCGCTCCACACCTCACCACACCAGCGGGAGGACGTTTGGTCCGGACGGATTTAGCGTGCGCCAGACCCATTTACACGACTGTTCTTCGGTGGAATCGAATCTTGAACCTGAAACAAATATGAGAAAATAAAAGAGTCCTCATTATAAATATCATAAAGCAGGCTTTTACGGATTTATGTGATAAATATTTTCTTCAAAAGTATGAATATGGAGATTTTCAAAATTTAAATAAATCGTTCGATAGAATTTTTTGAGCCTATTACACTTTAAAATCGAAGATTTTATTTCATAGATTGCCACCATTCTTTTTAATGCAGCTCTAAAATTAATTTTGAATTATTCGAATATTAAAAATGGAAAATACACTTTTAACAGTTTTTGTTCTTTTGATAAAATAAGTTTTTTTTTATATATATAAAAGAAACAAACAATGGTTTTTTTTTTGTTTTTTTTTCAAAAACTTCTAAGAAAAGACCTTCAAAAAGAAAGGTTAGTTTCCTAAGTAGACTGAAGAAAATGTTGTAATAGCTGTTGTAATAATATGGGTAGTATTTAACTTGTTTTTTTAATATTACCATATTAATTACTATTACCATATTTTATTTTTTTCATGCTAATTTTGTTGGCTATATCTCCTTTTAAAAAAGAATTCTTTTTGAGAAAAATTCTGCTCTAATTTGTATTTTTAATCACGTTCCTTTGTGCAGTAAGAGTAAAAATATGAATTTGAACTTCATAGTTTTTATTTATTATATTAAACTTTTAATTTCTTTTACGGCAATCATGAAACAATAACCTATGGTATAATGCAACCTACCAAATTTTAAATTTCTGTGCGGGTAAATGTTTGTTACTCATTTCCAAATTTTTAAATGTCGTGTTATTTGTTCTTATTTTTGGAAAGATCTTCTAAAAAAGGGTATCATAAGTGAAAATAATATGCATATATTTTTTTTTCAAAATTGTTATGAAATTTCTCAATACGTTTCGTGAATATGATTTTGTACTACCAATACTTTCGGACGTTATAGAGAAAACACTAAATTTTTCTTAATTTTTGATTAATTAAAATTACAAAACAACTCTTCTAGGTGTATATTCCCACCCTCCAAAGTGTCCAAGTTTCGTAGCTCTAGATATAGCACTTTGGAATGTAGAAAGTAAATGCACACATACACGAAAGAACAAAGCATTTTCTGTGTTGAGCGTTATTTTAAATTAATGAAGATTTGACAATTATAATGCGCAATTTATATATAAAATATGATCGGTGCTATATAGCTCTAGAAGTAATTCAATTAATGAATGTATCCTTTTCTGGTCGTATTATTTCAGAATTGGCCAAAAAGTTATGCGATTTAACGGAGTTGAACTTTTTCATTTGATGTTTTTTTTCAAGTCTAAGATTTAATCCATGAGCTCGCAATTATCCATGCATTGTTGGAGGAAATTGAGATATGTATCAACGAATTTCATCTACATTTATGCAAAACAGTCAATTGGGAAAGAAAGGAAAAACTTCCAAAAGTTTCATTTCAAAATTCGCCAAAAAAATCATGCGATTGAAAGCAATTGGACTTTTTTCTTTGGGAGTTTTTGAAGTCTATGAATTTAAAACAATACGCCCATGTTTATCCATGCTTTTATGGGTAAAACGGAGATATTTATTAAAACATTCAAAGGGGAAAGAAAAGTAAAAAGTCCAAAAGTCGCAATTCTGATCACCAAAACGGGAAAATACACTACACATTCACTATACATTTAATGAAGTTGAATATGTATATTACTATGAAAATACAGATATTTAATTACATAGTTTTCTTCCGTTGTTTAAAATTAAGAATTGAAGATTCTGATTACTTTTTGATATTAAATTCTTACTTTCTCCATTTTCTATTTCATCGATATTTCTTTTTTGTGTATGTGGAATCTATAAATAAATTCCCTAAGATATTAAATATGTTAAGAAACATATATAATAGAGTGATTTAGTGCAGTTGCTAATTTTTAATTCATTTTAACGACATGTTTTTATTCAGCTATTATGCTGTAGGATGTAAGATATACCAAATCATTTTATTTTTCCAGCCGCATGACATTTTACTTGAAGAACAAGAAAATGAAATTGGTGCTAGCAATCTGTAGCTAAATTCAAGAAGATGCTGATTGCTAAGCCATGTGACACGAAGCCATTTATGTATCCAAAGAAGAAAATAATTGCAAGACTATTACAATGATGCATCTTAAATGTCTACCACAATTTAAAGTTTAAACATTTTTTTTTGTTAAGTGAACTTGGATATTAAACTGTGCATAAAGAAATTCAGTCACTATTGCTGGCGAACAAGTTGGCTAGTAATGGGATTTAATATAAAGCTATAATGCGAAAAATAATTGCAATTAAATACATTTTCTAATGAAATGGAATCAGATAATACAAGATTGCCTTCTCAATCGTCTGATTCAGTAATGAAGCAGACTTTATATTATTGTTTATCAAATTCTCTTCACAAATGATTTAATTTGTCTCTTCTATGAAGCAAATATTTGATGTATAACATTTTGATTGATTTAACATTTGATTGATTTATGAAGTAAACATTTGTTTATATTTCATTATTCTTCATAATGACTAACCCACCGATGATGCAGACTTTATTGATTTGTTTATCAAATGGTATTCACAAATGAATTGATTAATGGCATCCAGTGAAATAAATATTTATTTATGGATTCTTGCATCTTCAAAAGAAATTGCAATGACATTTGTTTACATATTTAAACTGTAAAATGTATTAAAAGACAGTTAAATTCGCCACTTTTTTTTAAACCAAATTTTTGAGAAAATTTCTATCATGCATTCGCATATTTAATGACATATTTATTTCAAAATTACAGGATATATTTAAAATTAATTCAAAATATAAAGAATGCGAAGGTTCTTGAATATGACTAGTACAGAATTTCGATGAACTGAGGCAAACTATGCAAATTTTTCCTATTATAGAAATCGAAAGTAATCGCAAAAATATTTATCCTTCAATTTCGTCGGTCACTTTATTACTTGCAGATTTTCTTTTAGATTCGCATTTTCATTTAAAGGAACTATTATTTTTTAAGCATTTATGCCAATACCAAATTCAAATATTTTTAAATCCTCGATTTAGAATCAAAGGTCTTCAAGTTTTATTTATTTTTTTTAATTTGAAATTTTTCTAACTGTGAATTTCTCTAATTATTTTCTCAATGTTAAGTAAAGAATAATCAACTTAATCCATAAAAGTTGCTTTCCGGAACAAAGTTCGTGCGGCTGGAAAATCTCGAAAATCCATGAATTGACCTCACAATATAAAGAAAAGAAAGTACGTCAATTTAAAATAGAATAGCATTTAACCTAGAATAAAAGTTAACACACAAAAATATTTTTCAACAATACTCTGTGCCACTTTTTTTTTCATTTTTCGATTTTATTTATATGATGCAGTTCATTTTCTTTTCGATAGAGAAAAATATTGGTCCTCATGTCATGACGTCATCACGATAGTGATTGCTTTCTAAACTTTATTATATCGGAATTTTCGAACTGTAGTAAGTAGGATTGTTGAAACACCTGTCGCTGCGTAACAGCTGTCAGGTTCGATAGGAGCAGACTTAACAATCCTATTGAAATTACGATCGTTTAAATTGTGCTGATGGAATGTTATTTGAGATGTAGGTTCTATTTGAACGAAATAAGAACACGAGTCGTGCGTTCACTATTCCATTTTGCTAAACTATTTTCGTGTCAATTTTTTTTTATTACTGAAGTGGATTTTCAAAAAATGTGTCAGATAATGAGTTATGTGTCAGTCAATAGGGAGATTGAAAATTTGCATTGTGTTTCGAAAATTAGTTAGTTTTATCGAGTAGAATCTAGTTCGAAAAAGTTTATCGAGAGATAAAAAATTTACATTGTGTTTCATAAATGTGTTAGTGCCAGTGGAATTTCGTTAGAAAAATTTTAGCAGGAGAGAGAAAATTTGCATTATGTTTCGTAAATTAGTTAATTCTAAAGGAATTTGGTTTGAAAAATTCGAATTCGAAGTTTACAGAATAAATATCAAATTCGATTTATGCAAAAATTTGAATGAAAAAAATTTTTTTAAATGAATGCAGTAAAAGGCAGAAGAGACAAAAAAACTAAAATATTTGATAATTTTAGTAAATAATAATAATAAAATAGAAAAAGTTAGTTATTTTAATAAAAAATTAATAAATAATTAGTTTTTTTAAATTAAATATTTTAAACAAATAAGTAAAATTTAAAAAAAAACAATGTACAGAATTTTGAATATAAAAATTGTTCAAGAAAATTTCAAGATGCGAAAAACGTACAAGCAATATATTCTATTTTTTAATGAGATTTATTTTTATTGAATACATTGCACAGCAATACAATTACCAAGCCAGTAAGGGTTTTATTCATTTAAACAATCAAGTTCTTTTTAAAAATATGACATTTAAAATTGTGATTACTAAGAACACAGATGCGTAAGTAATTTACTAACGAAAACTATTTAGAAATAACAATTCTCAATAATGTTTACTTTTGACTTCGATTAATCTAAAATAAAATTCAAAGTATGAATGATAATTTAATCAAATTATGGAGGATAACCCTTTAAGGCACACGATCTTAAAGGAAATAAATTTTAAAAATGAGAGGAAACATCCATTTCGAGCATATAATATAAAAAAATTATTCAATATAAGAAAACTAGAACATATCAATTAGAATTTTTTTTCAGGGTTGAACATACGTAATTGCACTATTATATATCATTGAAATTGGTATAAAACATTAAATAACATGTTTTTTAATGAAAATACAATTTATTTACTCGTAATAAAACAACACATATACTATTATACATATACATACACTATTATAAACAACACAAAGTATTATGAAGGAAAAAAATTCACTTCATCACACAATGCGTCAATCTTAATTACAACATCACACACAACTTAATGATGCATTTTAATTTGTTAAAACTTTTTATATTTATTTAAGCATTTGCCGTTGGTACATAGCATTACGAACTGCATGAAAAATGATCTAAAATATTAAATTGTAAATTGTATGACTACAAATAACTTTAGTTTTACGAGGTGATTTAAAATATATCCAACATGCATCAAAAGCTAAGCAAAATGTGGGGCAATTTTTAATCCATCTTAAGAATAAGTTTCTTAATTTTAATAACCTTCTTCATTTAAGTCTTAAGAATCAATAAAAAAATTTTAGAAATAAGAAGGGCTTCAAATTTTTGACGAATTAAATTTAGTGATGTTTAAAGTTTCATAAATGATAATGAAAGCTTAATACCACTGGAAGAAGAATTACATATGTAGTAATTTTAACTGCTTTCATGTGTGAGTAATTTCATGAGGAAGGGGGGGAAGGGTGTTAAAAGTAATTCAAGTGAGTTGTAGACTGAAAGGGTAGACGAAGTTCCAAAAAAAAAAAAATCAACCAACGTCTTTTACATTGAAGTGCCGAATGGTTAAGCCTATAATTTATCTTTTAAAAAATAGTAAACTTAAACAATTTTCAAAAAATCACCTTTAAAATTTATTATATTGATTTCATTATTTATGGAAATATCTTAAACTGTTACTGAGAGGAAAACTGTTAAATATTGTTTCAAATATTTAAACATTTTTATTGAAAATATGGGAATTTTACTATAGATCTAAAAAATATCTTGAAGAGACAATGTTCTCCAAGATGCGTGATGTACACCTCCCATTTCTGTCAGTATTAAATGCAGGTGAATAATTTAAGTGATTATCCGCAACATGATCGAAAAAAAAGAAGCAAATAAATAATCACGAAAAAGCTTTCGAATAATTTTTGTTATTTATAACAAGAAACCTATACTCATAATTCTGGCTTAATAAAGTACATATTTCTCAACTTGGAAATGTGTTGCTTTCCTTTTTTTTACAAAAATAAATAAATAAATATTAATTGGTTTTGGTTTCTTGCTTCAAAATACCTGATTAATTTTTAAAAAAGCATTTTTGATTAATTGCGGATAATTTCAATAATTGCTGATAAATGACTGTTTACTGCACATTCCAATAGAGGCCTGGAAATTCGTCATCGTTTGCCATCATTCAAGAATAGAAATAAATTAACACGAGTGAACAATACGCATTTTATTTTAAAAAGTATCCTTTAAAACCATTGTTCAATTTCTAAATAGTTATTAAACAAGAAAAAAGCATTTTTATTTTTAAAAGAATTATTAAAAAAAATTAATTAAATTCGATTATTATTAGATATTAGATACTTTTGGCACTCACCTGGTTTCCTGAGAATATTAGTTTTGTTTAATTTCTATTAAATGCCATGCATTCCTTTGATGGGCATGATTGTTAACCATCCATTTGGGAAATACATTAGAGTCATGTTATTTTAATAACCTTACAAATTATTCTATTATTGTGCAAAGTAACTTCCTTAATGTAGTTGAGTCCCATGACGCCACAGTGCTATTAAAGATGTAACTGTCCTGTTCAGCCATCTTCTAAGTTTGCATTATTTTCTTAAACTGTATGCAAACTTATTAGATTTTCAGTCTGGTTCTTCTACTTTTGTCACAAAAAATGTAAGAAAATTATACAATTATATATTATAATAGAATAATAAATGAAGTTTTACAGCAAAAATTGGATTTACTGTTAAAAGGTAGTAAAAAAAGAGCTTTAAAATTTCCCAACATTTGGTAAAAATTACTCAACGAATCAATTGGCATGGATAAAAAATATATTTTATATTTCTTTTAAAGCTTTGTATTAATGGATTTTGTGCGGTAAAATGTTTGGAAGTTATAACGGAAAAGTGTTACAATCTGGATTAATTTGTATTTAATTAAAATTTCAAATAAATCAGAGTTCTCGTTTTCTCTTACATTTGTATCAAACGGTAAAATTGAAAGGTCCGTCCTATAGAGCGGCAACACGTTCACGCAATCACGTTGTTTTTTTATTTTTAGTAAAGGCAGAGATAAGATAACTGGGCATAAAAAAATTTTTTCCAATAATTGTAAAAACTCATATATGTTTCACAAAAACACTGCAATATTCCACAAGTACTTCTTTTTAACAAAAAGAATTTGTGCACAGAATACAGGAACATGCACAATCTTAAAATTTGCACATAATGGTATAACCTTAAATTAAAAACCACAAGAGCAGCTTCAAAACATTACATAACATCCTATCTATTTGAGACAAAATTTCCATACAAAATGCAGAAAGATGTGCAGTCTTAAAAATCTGCATATAATTGAATATCCTGCAATTAAAAAAAGATTTCATTCTTTTTTTCAATTCTTTGGTAAACATCCAAGTGGAAGTGCTTGCATTTTTGAATCAGCAAGAAGTTTCCATCAGTCATAAATTTCACCTTCAATTCCCCGTGTCCACAATTCACGTGCATGTTGTTTTGTCTTAATTATTTCTTTTAAAATAACATGTATCCAATCAGCCGCCTTCATTCAAACAGAATGAAATTGATAACAATCGCATTTACTTTCAGGAGAAAACTGAAGAAAATAAAGTTTCAAACTTATCGGAATCGTACCAGGCAGAATATTAATTTCCATCGGAGCATTCTGTGTAATGCAATTTCATGGTAATTTTTTTTTATCTATACAGGGAAATGTTGTTTTAATGTTATCATTCTACAAGTAATATACGGCATCCACTCAAATCGTGGACTAATGGCTAATTTTTAAGCCATTAGAAATAGGTATATGATTCCAAAAATAATCAGATTTGGTTGTCTCCCTGAAACTTTCTCGCATACTTTCCTATCAAGTTTTAATTCCCCCCTCATAAAATTGTCGACTTTAAGTAAGATCGCTTAAGTGTAGATCTTCCACGAGAAAATCTAGCATTTTAACTAAATTCATCGAGTGGACCATTTTTGGCGATTAATTTTGGACTGATATACAGGTAAATATTATTGTAATACTAGAATTTCGTTATAATTACTGAATATTACCACATGTAAAATATTTCGATAAACACTGTTACAAACTACACGTTTAGTTTTTTAGTGAGGAAGAGGTTTTACAGATTAAAGCATACTGAATGGATGCCGGGTCATTGACTTCGATCTTAACGATGATTTGATGGCAAAAATGAAGGACCCAAAATATTCGAGAATATTGGAGGTGATTCCATTATGACTCGAGTTCCAGTGTTTATTCTAGAACATTCTATGCCCTGTTACGTGGGCTATAAAAAGCGGAGAGAAATCGAATGAATCAGAAGTGAGTACTCGCGTGTATTCTCTTTGGAGGAATCTCCAGTGAGCGATTTCTACACACTTCTTGCAGTTGAAATTGTTTAATGAAGACTTTTTGTGTGTTTTTGATTTCCGAATTTTTTTGTGTGTACTCGTTTTTTAAACCCTTTGCAACCTGTGTTACCAGTTTTTGTGAAGAAGGTGAAGCGCCATTATTAAACTTGTTGAAATTGCTAATATCCATTATACCCTGTTGGATTTTTCATATACACCCACCAGATTTGCTAATGGCTATTACTTACCCGGTTGGATTTTTCATTATACACCCACCGGACTTGCTAATATCCATTATTTACTCTGTTGCGTTTTGCTTTTCTCATCCACCTGGCGTATTTTTCGTAAGAATACTAAACAAAAATATTGTAATAATAACATCAAAATGGAAAAATATATTGACATACCATACCTTTTGTCAGATTTTTTCTGATACAGAATTAGCATTTTTAGTATAAATTCCTATTAGGAATCTTATTCAACCTGCAAGAACCCATTCTCCGAGCTAACGCTAATCATAGACAGACAGACAAATATGACTCTTATCTTTTTTTTTCTGGGAAATTTTATAAAATAGTGATTTACCAATTTTGATTATCGTACTTCGTATATGAAAAGGCAAAAATGAATTCCAGATAGCTTTTTTTTTTATCTAACGTATGCTTTTAACTAGCCACCTTTCACAGCAAGTTGGTTCTACGAGATTAATTATTTAAAATTATAAGTAGATTTTTTTGTAACTTCCTCAGCAAAATATTTTAAAGCTTAATTTTAATTGATATACAACTCGTGCTATTTGAGGAAATTTTCACAATTATATGCTATGCATTTTTTTAATTCTCTGTTCGTATCTTTCTCCATGCAATTATATCACAATAAAGAGCAACAGTAATAAAAATAGTCTCATTATTTTTTTTCTCATTATTACTTGATTTTAAAGTAACATCTTAATTGTAAGACAACAAAATTTCAAAAAATTATCAAAAACATATGTCATCTGTGACTTAATCAACATAAGAAAATAAACCGAATCGTCATATCTTTATCATCAATGATGTAAAAAAATTAAATATGATATATTAATTGGAGAAGTGAAAACAATTGAAATTTCAATTCGATAATGAAATATAATGTTGTAAATTACGCTTAAAATTTCCCTTTAAAATTGAATAAAAAACGGAGAAACAATAACGTGGCAAAAAATAGTATCTCTGAATTTATATATATTTTTTAA
The DNA here is from genome assembly GCA_026543865.1 of Argiope aurantia. Lineage (NCBI taxonomy): Eukaryota > Metazoa > Arthropoda > Arachnida > Araneae > Araneidae > Argiope > Argiope aurantia. Next base: position 25,169 of record JAPMOR010065348.1, read on the forward strand.
TTTTAAGTTCAAATGAAAACTATTTTAGTGCTATAACAGTTACGAAAGTTATCGCTGAAAGTTCAGTTGATTTTTGATTAACTGAAATTCTAATCAAAATTTTTTTAATATCTACTAAGTATGCATTTTTATCCTCCAAGTATATATGTGCCCAATTTGACAATTCTAGGTAAAACATTTTGGTCTATAAAACACCAACACAGGCACTTACACATTCATCTTATTATATGTTTCGATGTAGTTCCTTATAAACACATTAAAAAATAAACTATAAAATTAAATAATTGTATTTTATTTTTTAAAAGTTGGAAATCGAAGCTAATTTATACATTCATGATACATGTTAAAGTTACCATAGCTGTCTCATTTTGGAATTTAATGAGTATCTCATAAGTAGGATCTGACGTCAACCACAGGTGTGTTTAATGTTCGGTGGCATGCACAACTATTTTTGCCATGTAACTACATCAACTTGTGAATTGAATCCATGGGAAAAAAATACCTGTATCTTATAACAGCTAAAATTACAAATTTATACAGCTGATAATTGCAATGATATAACAAGGACACTTGTGCCTTGGCTTTGTTGTTAGACTGTTCTTCGATGCAGTCATTTTAACTGTACACAGTGTGTTTGTCAATGATATAGAGCCTTTATAAAGTATCACTTGTATTGTGTGGAATGTGCTTTTATACAGGTTTTTTGGCATGTGACATGACGTGGAATTTTCTAGAGGAATCCCTGATCTCAGTTTTTTAAAGAGATAGGCCATAATTCTTACAATTCCAAATGCCTTTATTTTAGTCAGAAAAGTTGCCAATTCCTGTCGGCAATTCAGCATCCATTAGAAAATCCAGTAAATTCCTATCCTACTAAAATGGTAAGGAAACTGTATTATTGAAAGCTCAGAAAAAGTGTCATATCGCAGTAAGAATCTCTAATATACCTTGTTTGTGAATTCTGAGAAGTGGTTTGGTTGGCACAAATACAATCGGCTTTTGAACCATCCAATATGAAAAGCACAACCTTTCATCCTTGAAGTCAAATCAGTTTTGGATTTCAGTTTAAGAGCCAGGTTTTTTAACATCCGGTCGTTTCTTCAAAATATGCCATATATTAGAATAGTCCACTGTTAGGGCAAACGCTTAGTCTTCTGTATGTCATAATATCTTAATGAACGAATCTATTTATCGAAAGGTAAGATATGATTAAAATTATATGGCATAAGCTACACATTCTGACTCTATTCTTAATAATCAAGTGGCCACGACTAAAATTCCAACAAGAGGTTGCAGTATTACAGTACTTTCTGAAATTATTATTATTATTCGTTTTTTAAGTCTTTTTCGTTATTTTTTCACTTTGATATCGCTATAAAATACAAAAATGAGAAATAATGTTGTTGTAAAAGTTATCTGGCAATTAATTTCTGTAACACACGTTAAAAGAAGTTCAGCACACTGGATTATGAAAAGTGGCTTTCCCTTCTATTAACGTTTTGGAAAACTTGGAGCAAAGATGGCAAAAATACAACTAATAGGAATTCAAAGAATAGCTCTTATAGATACTAACAGTGCAAACGGGCAACAAATAGTTAAATAATTGGCAGCAACAGCGTTCAGCTGAGAAAGCTACTCAACACTTGCTCCAAGTTTTTGATTGCTTGTAATTAAAAATTGTAGTATTATAATTCTTGTAGTAAAGAATTTCTCAGTTGCTTCGTCCTCTGAAGTTTATGTAGATATTCCAGCAGAGCATGATGGCACCTATAATTTTTCAGAAGAGTCTTGAAATCTCAATTCCTAATAGAGTTTAAGTCATAATTCTTACATTTTCCGAGACTTTCATGTTTCATGGCCGAATTAGGATATTGACCTTAGAATCATTCAGCATTCATCAAGAATTCAGTAAATATTTCTTTCCAATGATGATGTTGGCATGTCAAGGAAAACAGTATAACTGATTGGTGCCAGTACCAAATCGATTGGAAATAATATTAAAAATAAGTAGAAAATTAAACAATGTATTGGAAACACAACATTTAGGATTGCTCTTTGAACAACCCTAAAAAGCATCAAAACTTTCCCACTGCGTAATAGTGGAAGGAAAATCCCCGATATGCCATCTAGTAATTTAAACAGTGTTTGGTCATATACGAAGTTTGATGATATCATTCTTGTCACAATCGTCCGTTATCACCATTTATCATTTTGTTGTGGTTTCGCTTTCTCAATCCCTGAACTGAAACTCAGGTCCTTTAATAAGCTTCCATCTCTTTTAAATAGATAATAATTCTTTTGTTCGAAAAAAGTTTCATCGACAACTTCTAAAAAGCAATCCTTAATTAATAGCAATTCAGAAGTAAAACTAATTTTAAAAATTGCCTTTTAATCATTATCTGTTGTGAAATTGCGTTTGAAGAACTCTTCATTTCCTGAACTGATAAAACTCTACTGTTTCTAATCCTTGTATCTGTTTATTATGCCTAATAATTATGTTATTGGCAATAATCTAAAAGCTGATCTAATACAATAATCTGTCCTCGAATTTGCTTATTACATTTTATCTACAGATTCATTATATTACCATAACATTTAAAATTGTTAAAAGCTGCGTATTTGTTTTCTATTCTCGAAAATACTAGTGGCACATCCCACGCTGTATTTAAAATGGTTTAAACACTTCCTTGAAAAAAATTTAATTTATATTCGTTGGAAATTTTCCATTGTTAATTTTGACTTGTGGAAATCTAAAATACCGAAAATAATTTCTCGTTCAGAGTCAAAGAAAGAATGCTTAATTCCATGTAGCAACATTGCGGTTACAGAACATTTTAGAGAATATTCAGAGTCTGCGAAAAAATTGAAAATATTATTTTTATAAAAGTTTTAATATATGTGTTGCTTATAAACTAATAAAAAATGAAACAAATTTAATCTACTTATTAAAATACAATATTGCTGTTTTATTTTTATTAGAATCATGTTTTGGTCATCATATAAATCCTTTATTTAACTTACTTCAAGAGAAATTTTAAAATTTGTTGTTGTTGTGACTTACGGCATTTTTCAAGCCTGCTGACAGTTATCTGTCAGCGATTTAAGCCGAGTGAGTGTCTTTTGTTTTTTCAGTAGCGCCAACTAGGGCCAAGAGAACGACTTAGCTACTTCATGCGTCACATTTGCTTGCACAACCCCTTTTTACAGGGGGGCAATTCACACACCTCATAAATTGAACACAGAAGAGGAAAAACCATGTCCGAATTGGGACTCGAATCTGGGACGCATTTTAAAATTTAAAATTAAATAATAAATAAAATTTAATTTTTAAAATTTATTTTTCATTCACTTTTTGACGTGCGTGTGCATTTTGAAATTTTTTTTCCTTCCTATTCTCGATGACAAAACACTATTTTAATAATTTCATAACTTAATTACCCACTAATAGTAGGCAAATTAAATTTTGATCCTTTGCCAGTGATACCCCTTTGTGATATATTTGAGAAAGGATAATAAAAATAAAAATCAAATTTGCTGAATTGCTAAAATTTGTTCATTTATTAAATTTTTATCAGAATTAAATACAATTACGTAATACGAAACTAATAATCTTATATGGAATTCTGGTTTCATTGTATAAAATTTTCAAATAATGTAAAATTTGTTATTCAAAATGCATTTGGCAATCAAACAGCAATCTCATTTGGCAATTTAACACTGTTAGCACAATTCAATATGTGAATTTTTTTGTATTTCTAATATTTGCTGTAACTCAAAATGTATCGAGTGAGTGAAGCTCCTCGAAATATGGGAACTATGAACTAAAGTCTGGATTAATATTCTAACAAAAACGAGAAGAATAGAAAAAAAATATTGGCAGGAATCTAGGTAGATGATCAAATATTTGGACGAAATTAGTTAGATCTTTAAGCGTAACGAAATGATCTTACAGTGCAGCCAAAGCAGATCGGACAAAAGTATTAGTCTACTGTTTATGCGGGCACGATGATGACAAAATAATTAAATGAAATTAATGGAATCATTTAATAGAACGGAATTAACGCACAGATTTAAAAAAAAAAAAAAGGAGAAGGAATAGTTGTCCCAATACAGTAGATGTCATGTTGTTGTGTGCACAATGATGACAAATCAAAATAAATTTAGTGAGATAATGTAATGAAAAAACATGCAATATTATGAAATGGGAAGGGGGGGGGGGAAGATAGCAAGATTCCAGTTCCTGGTGGTTATGATAGCAAAAATGCCAAATTTATTAAATGAAATTAATGAGATCATATAATGAAATATATGATCTTTCCTTAGAAATTTTTTTTTATTCTGAATTTAAATTTTTTTAATTAAATTTTTTTTTTATTCTGAATTTTTGCTGACTTTTGAGATTTGATTGTCTTTTCAGCTTTGTAACAATATTTGTTTTCTCTTTTGTTTTTAAACTGTCACAACTTTGTTTGGAAATTTTCCGACTAATATAAATTATCGTAGCTAATTTTAACCATTTTAAGTGGTTTTATATTTTAGCTCTGTGTCTGATGCAGCATGACCGACATCGACCTTAAGGTCATAAACCGCCAAATTCTAATTCAGTTTCCGTAAAATGTGATGAAAGGAAACATTTATTGCAACCAAATGGGTCGGGGGGGGGGAAATATCGATCCACCTGGCTAGGTGGTTCTGGTAAAAAATAGGCGACACATTTCTTGCGCAATTTAATAAACAAATTTCCTCAAAGATGCCAAATTTCTGAAATGAAATTAGTGGAATCGTATAATGTAAGGAAAGGAATATGCGGTGTAACAAAATGGTAAAAGTGGGAGCGATAGCGATGTTTCAGGTCCAAGTGGGGATGGTCAAGGAGATGACAAACTTTTTAAAAGAAATGAGTGGGATCATATAACGCAATAAAAGGAACTTGCAATACAACAAAAGAATGGTGAAACGTATCAAGTTTGGTAACTCTACGATTATGTTGAGAAATGTCGTAAAGAAAGGCTATAAGGCTCTTGTATCATACCATTAGAAAGGAACTTGACATAAGTTGGAAGGCAATATTATTGATTAAAGATTTTGAAATATTAGGAAAATGTATGTCCTGTAAAAGCTTCAAAATTTTTTAAAAAAATAGCAATGCAAAATAATATTCATAAGCAAAATAGATAGTATATGAAAAGACGGAGGGAAACGAAATACAGATTTTTCTTCAGCAGACGATCTAAATTGTGCCTGAAATATTTATCGCAATAAGAAAGACGAAAGAGAGAACTATCCTTTTTTTAACTGCACATGGCATAAAGGATGTTTTGAAGAAAGAATAACAATTTTATTAGCTTTGAGGAGTAGAATGTTACAGGTATTGAGTTGTGACGATTTGATTTGATAAGTTTATTAATTCTTTTTTCAAATTTCAACAAAAATTACTTTGAACCAGACATCGTAATTTTGAGTCCGTGGTCAGACGAGGAAAGGGCAACTATTGGTTTTGAAGCAGTTACACTCCAATATTCCTCTATTGTATATAACAAAATCATTATCTTTAACATCAATTTTGATTTCATGGAAGGATTGAATGACATAGAATTTTATTTTACTGCGACAGGTTTTGTCCTATTCTTTTTTAGAATACCTAAGCAAATTTTGTGCTTTCCTATACCACTTTTGCTTTATATTTAGGATACAATAAAACAATGCTAACAATACTACAGAAAACTTATTGTTAATGGAATTGTATTTGCTATAAAAATACCATTTTGATTTATATAAAACATATTATATCTGTAAAAGAAGAGGAAGGAAATTTAATTTTATCAACTCATTGTAAATCTAAAGGCGTTTGAATAAACGATACAAAATGCATGTCTAGTCCGAAATAAGGAAAATTTTATTTATTCTAATATTGAAAGAGATCTAAAAAGCGATTAAATAAACTAAATTCTAACGTTTTACAAATTCCTTTTTCTCTTTTATTGTCCATAATGAAACTTTGACACGGGATGTTGATAACCTAATTAGCATTTTTATCGAGAAATTTCAGCTACATTCCAAACCCTTTTCATTCCGTTCTGAAATATCTGTTTTGTCCTGAAAAAGAATTATCCTTCCTATTTGAAAACCTCTGTTTGAACAGTTGATGATCTCTAAAACCGCTGTAAGCCGACCTGTTGAAACAGATGCCGCGGTAATGCCTACATCTACTCAGTCATGAAACTACAACCAAGGACATGAGCTCGATGCATGTCTCTTGCCTACTGTAAAGCAATCCTTTTGAATTAAAAACCAATTGACTCGTCGAAGACTGTGTGTTCATCTTGACATAAAGATGATAGTAAAGGTGGTTTTATTGCCTGTTTGCCGGTTTTAAGTACACAGTATTTGCTTCTTTTGCCGCTGCTGATAGTAGTTAAGTTGAATCTGTTGTATCAATTATTTCGTTTCTGCATAATGAAGTCGTGAAAAAGAATTTGGGTTAAAAAAAACATTTGGCAATTTTAAAAAATATTTCCACAACAAAAGCAAATTGTTTGATTAAAGAAAATTATTCGATTAATCATAAACTAGTTAACTCAATGGGTTTTTTTAATTTCTCGTATACGTAATTCACAGAAAATATAGTAATCGTCAAAAATTCGAGATTTTGACGAATCCCCAGACTTTAATGAGTTCAAAAAACACATTTTTGTTAAATGTTCGTCTGTCTGTGCGTCTGTCTCTGACAAAGATAACTTAAAAACACTTTCAGCTAGGAAGATGAAATCTATTCTATCAGATTCTATCAAATTTTGAGCTAACTCCATTCAGAGGAAGTCTGTCAGTCCGGTTGTCCAAGTGGACATAACTACAAAACAAAAAGGGCTGGATGAATAAAATTCTTCACATACATTTAACATCTACAGCGTAAGCATGTATCAAACTTTGAGCCAAATCCAACGAGAGGTTCACCTCTTTCGGTTTATACATTCAGAAACATAATAAAAGCGATCACTTCAAAACACAATGAGTTAAGTATATTACATAAATTCGGTATGAGATTTCGTGACTACAAGTGCAGCTTATTGAGAAATGTTTGTTTCAATGTATTTGGCAAAATGCATTTAAAATACATATTCGATTTTCGGATGTTATTAACCGCATGCCAGGGATTAATCGCCAAATAACTCGCCAAGGATGATACGATAGATTCAGCAAAAATGCTAAATTAACGCCAAAGGTTAATATATCGTAACTATTATACGCCAATGCCATGCAAGGCGTTCTCTGGGATAACACCTTCATTAGAGAGTATGCGAGAAAGTTTGGGGGAGAGCACTCCCACTGGTTCTATTAGTTAGCAAAATTTTGAACAAAATTTTTAAATAAAGATCATCATTTAGAATTATTTTTTGAAATAAATATTGAAAATTCTGATTGACAAGTGTAATTTTTCTCTTCCACTCACTGCCTCTGTCAAAATTCAAGAAATTTTACAATTCTGGAGTGTGACACACGTATATGAGAGTCAAAAATTTTTTATCTCTAACCTATTGAGATAAACATAACAACATCTGTAAAATTTACTTTCAAGTTAAATATTGAAGAATTTGATGAAAGTATATACTCTCTCTCTCTCTTTCAATGAATAAATATTCAATAATCCCATTATTTGAGTTTCGTAATTAGATCTGGGGATTGAAGATATTTTGTTATCGATTAATATAATCAACAGCTTTAAAATTTATTTCCATGTATAAATATTGAGAAGGTGAAAACTATTTTCATATTTAAATATTGAAGACAGAGGTTTTCATGTTTAAATATTGATTCTGGTGTGAAAATATAAACTTTTACTAAACTCTCTCTCTCTGTCTCCGTTAAGATTTTAAATCCTCAAACGTTTTGAGTTCTATAAGCAGATGTAAAAATCGAAAATTTTGATCTCAGCTAAAATTGATACGTTTTATAATCCTTTTTGAATTTAAATATCGATTAATCTGATGGATTTATATGATATCCATTTATCAAAAATTAAAAGAACTTCGGAAATTCTTGAGTATTTTCAATCAATAAATGTGAGAATCAAAGAGGCTCTACTTGTCAATTCATTTGATTATCTTTCTTTTAACTACAGTATATATATATACCTTCGAAATCAAAGTCTTTGGGATTTTTTGTCAACTTAATGGATATACGTGGAAACATTTGTTGAAAAAATAGAACATGAAACCGTTAAAGTCTGTATTTAGGCATTGCAATATCGGACCAAAAGTTCAATACCGGTATTCGGTATTTCTTAGATCTTGATACCGGGATACCAGTTTTAAAACCGGTAGTAGAAATTTTAGAAAAAGAAAGAAAACACAGGTGTTTCTTTTTTTTTATTTGTCAGTTTTATTACAGAGTGTAAATATCACAAAAATAATTTGTAACTTATAAATTATAACAGTATATATGGAAACACAAAAAATTAAAGGAATATCTTATTTATTTAAATCAAAAAGTGTAAATATCACTATTCAGTCTGTGGTACTATTACAAATTTTTGAAATGTGATCTTAAAAATCATAATGCATTATTGTACTGTCATTTAGCCTGGAATGTAATTTTGTGCAAACATTACCAGCTGTCGATTCCATCTCATTAAGGAGTGAGACGCGGAACGATAAGCGCATTTCCAATATCCACCTTTGACCTTGGATTTTCCCCATTAGATATTTTTAGTTCAATTTTTTTTTTCACGTGTATGTGAGTGTTGTGTTATTTCTAACAGCATTTTATTTTAACTCAAAATTTTGTATTGATATGTGTAGCCAAAATTGATAAAAAAGTTTTCAGGAATGATACGAAGAAAATTTTACATAATATCATTAAATATTGTGACCAAGAAGCAGAAAACGGGGAATTAAAATATTCCTGAAAAAATTTAATAACATATAAAAAAAGAAACATTTTAATATAAAAAAGATCATTATTATTTCGTAAAAAAGTAATTACCAAATTTTAAGAACAGAATTTTTTTTTATTTATTCTTCATAATTTAATGTTTACGTTTCTTGTATTAAATAAAAATTGCTCTGAAATATTTTACAGTGAATTAGTACCGCTCTCATAAAACCGCGAATCTTCATTGTTAAATATAAACATTTCCTCCTTTCATCTTTCCTCTCACCCCTATTTTGTCGAATTAAACCCATCTTAACGCATGTACAAAAGCGTGGAGGGTTTTACAATCCGTTGTCAAACAGTGTTTTATCACTTCTTTTGATTGTACGATGCAACTTTGTATTTATTCACAGTCTAATTAATTTCGTCCGTTAGGGAGACATAAACACAAAAAGGTATATTATTTTGCTATGTTGGCGATCCCTGAACATATAATGGAGACAATTTTAAATATTTCTAGTAAATACCGAAAAAATGGTATTTAAACTTGTGAATACCGGTATTACAAAATTCTACAAATAGCTCAAAATACCGGTATTGCAATCCCTAGCTATATCACAATACATAATACATCACTATATTATACAGAATAGAGTATGTTTGATGAGGAACAATGAATTCACATAATTTGATGTAAAGTTTTATAAAGTTGCTTAGAGAAAGTCGTGATTCGGGTCATCGTTGCAATACATTATTTCAGATTTAGATCAGGAGAAAGCAGATCTGCATTTTCCTGGAGGAACTGCAACTTTTCCTGAATTTTGACCTTGG
>JAPMOR010065355.1:0-11213 GCA_026543865.1 Argiope aurantia
TATATTTGAACAACCAGACTTCTTCTGAACGGATTTTCTCAAGATTTGATAGAAATGTACAAATTTGGTGTAAGACCTTACACCATATTTCATCCATCTAAATCAAAGCGGTTTTGAGTTATTTTTGTTCCAGACAGATATTTTCCAAAGACCTGTTTTTCGAACTCAGGGAGGTCTAAAACATGGAGATTTATCAAAATTTAAATATCAAATTTGTTGACAATTACAATATTTAGGAATAACTTTTAAGAAATTGAAAATATTTCTGGTAATGTTTCTCATTCATCAAATCTTGCTTGTTTAGGAATGAAGAATTGAAAGTCAGCATACTATAAGGATTAACATCAGAATATTCAATTAAAATGTGCTTTATCTATACTTATATAAAGCTCAATGTGTGTGTGTGTGTGTTGGCGCTCTACAAGCCAGACCGTTTGATATACAGCTACCAAATTTGCTACATGCATACCTTGGAGGTCGGGAATGTGCGCCTGGTGTCCCTTTTTTGAATTTTTAATTAGAATTTTAATTATTAATTAAAAACTAACTTTCCCGCCAAAAAAATCTTTTCATTTTCCCCACCGCCAAATCAGTAAGGTTTCAGTTTTTTTCCCACGCTAATGAAGCTAGGCTTAATATTTTTCGGCCGATTATTTCAAACGATTCTGTTTATTTTCTTAATGTTTGATGTATTTAAAAATAGACATTTTTAATTAATCAATCTTTCAGATTCATTCTGAAGTATTTTTGAATTGAAATAAAACAGAAAAAAAGGAAATTAAAAATTTCTAATCTGCATAGCGTTACACCAACTGGAGTAGAAAAATTCATGCATTTGCGTTACCATAACTGACGTTGAAAATTCAGCGGTTACGGACTTGATTTAAATTATTTTTTGGTTAGTTGTATGCTTTTGTAATTAAATTGTATTTATGTTAGTTATATGTTTTTTGTATATGCTAATAGTTTTAAGTACATCGTTTTTTAAGTAGTTTTTTAACCTGTTTTCGACCGATTATTTTAAACGATTCTGTTTATTTTCTTAGTGTTTGATGCATTTAAAACTAAGCATTGTTAATTAATGAATCTGCTCATGATGAATCTGAGAAACTTTTGTTGTCAAATTCTTGAGAAATTGCATAAATTAACAAAGATATTCTTTAGTGCCCATAAAGTTTAAACGCTCAGTTTGTCTATTTTCAGCTATCATATTATAAAAAAATGCTTAATTTCAGTAAAAAATATTATTATATTAATTGCAGATTAATCCTTTCCACTTTAATTTAAAGCATAAATTCTACGGGAGCTAACAGAAAATTAGAGAGATATGTATTACGTTATGGCTGAATGCATTAACAATATTATGATTGAATTATATGACAATCAAAATGTGAAGTTTTAAAATGTTTTGATGAAGAAGTTATTAAAGTAGAAATTGCATAAAATATTTAATTATTAAAATTTTAACGAACATTAAGATTGCCGAACGGCTAGTTATAAAATAAATATGACATATGGGTACCTGGTAGCCCTCTCTCCAAAGAGGAGATGCGAATGCCCGAAACATATTGATCCTATGCTGATTCGGGTTAGTTTCATATTCACCTCTCACACAGAAAGAAAAGACAAATTTTTGTTCAAGATTTAAAACGTTAAACTGCTTTCGTTGAATTTGCTGTATCCATTTTTTCTGTCAAATAGTATTTGGACAGCTGATAGAGTCTTAAGTCTTTTAATCAAAATGATCTTCTTTCTTCACACTATACTATGTAAATGTCTTTGTAAAAATAAATTTTTTTGGATATTGCACAACGATTGCTTTTATTTAAATTGAAATATTGTTGCTGTTTCCATTTGTTTATTTGTCATCCGCTAGTTATCCACATTGATACTTTTTTCTTAAGATGGTTTATAATACAATAAATCTTGAACTATACTTTGGGAATATGTTTGGCGGTGGAAAATAAACACCCAACTTCATCCATAAAAAATCATAAATTTAATTAATAATTCTTAAAGCACTTTAAATACTTGGTGAAATAATATGCGAACACATCAATGATGAACTAAATTCAAACCTTGAACTGCAGCAAAATCAAATAGAAAATGACAACATTTTACAGTGTTCTACCATTCAGTTATTTTAAATAATAATCATATATTTTAGCTGCTGTTGCCAACGCCACAAGTAGAATTCATTTGAGCTGAACAATCTGTGCTACTGTTGCCAACGCCACATATACATTAATTTTAGAGTTGTTTTGGTTCGAAATTATGGCTTGTGAAAAAAATTAGCAACAAATTGATCATTTAAAATATTGTCCCATTGAAGAAAGACAGTCGAATTTCCATGGCCGAATGGTCAAGGCACTGGTGTCATGATCAAGAGACCAGAGTGCGAATCCCGCTGGAGACAATGTGATTAATAGTATATGTAAATACTTAATTCCTTGATTTTATGCTTTCCTTTATTTCATGTTCCAGAAGATACTGGACATTTCTTTAGTTTACCAGACAAGTGTTCTGGACTTTTCTTACTGTCTCCAGAACAGTATTCTGGAACTTTCCCTGTTAGTATAAAAGCGGAAGATTTGTCAGTTACTGTATTCTCAGTTCTGAGTTCAGTTAATAAATTGGTTTAACTCTACCTCTTGTAACATAGTATCTACGTGACAATATTATCTATTACTTACCACTTTTTTATTTCTTACTAGCCGACTTTGGCGACCAGCCGGTTCGCCAATATTACTGCTTGCTACAATTTTCAATTAAATATTTTAAGTAAATGGTCTCTTAATAGATTCTCAAATAAAACATTTTTAATCTTCAATTTTTATAGTCATACCAAACTTATACTGTTGTTTAGATCGTTTCGTTCGATTTACTATATATATTTTGCTAATTTGTTGTCATTTCCGGTAAAACTTCAACTTTAATTTAAAGTGGAAATGATGAAATTGCAATTAATATAAAGATATTTTTTAATAAAACCAAGCGTTTTACTTTATTTATCATCTTTATTGTTATTTATTTATTATTATTATTATTGAATATGAGTATTGCAAACAGAATCGCTCGGTGTATAAGTCTTATGTGAACTACAAAATATTCATAATTTATGTAATATCTCAAAGAATAATTCAACAAAAATTTCTCAGATTCAGCATAAAATTCAGTTTTTAGTTTTGCTTTCAAAAGGATTGAAATGAAATCAATAATAATATTTTGTTCCGGCCTATAAATATATTTCAAAAATTATGAAGTCTAAATTTAATGCAGTAAGGTATCATATTCTGAGAAATATTCTGGACACACATATTAAATAAATGAATGAATGTTTCTATTTTCCACGATCAATTAAGATTTATTTATGAAGTTTTGAATGTTACAAATTTAGAAAAACTCGACATTTTCATAATCTTAGGCCAATTAATCTTGAGAAACCTGCGTGCTGATTTTCTTTGAAATTATCGATGGAAAATCTAAAATTATCCTTTTTTTATTGAATAGTGATATTCAAATTTTCATAAATCAGTCAGTTTAAGTGATTGATTTAGTTGATTGGAAATTAACTCTTTTTATTTAAAATATTAGTGTTTCAAGAACATTTTGTTAATCGTGATTTCCACAGTAGAAGCTTTATGTAAAACAAAAAATTCGTTATTTATTAGAGCATTTATTGAATCGAGTTACATAAAATATAATCATTTTCCATTTAGACCATTTTAGCGGATCTGTGTCTTACTAAAGGTTTACAAATTAGCTGTGTGGCCCTGATTTGAATGGATAACCTGTTCATATTAAACAAAACTTTCTTTAAAATAAAACTAATTTATTGGATTAATAATACAGAAAGTGTGAAAGATCATAAAATAATTTTTCTTGAATTTATTTTTTAGAAAAAATAATATTTCATATTTGTTTCATTTCCTAGAAACACGCACCGAAAATTATATTTTTGCAGATTTCATTTCCAAAAAGATTTAATTTATTTTTAATTGGAGCTTTGATCAATGTGACGGCAACACTTTGAAAAAATCTAATTTTTTCCCATGAATGCGAAACGTGCTCGTGCAGCTTAAATTTTATTTTTATTTTGTACGAAAAAATTGTTGAAAAATATAATTAAAATATTTATTTAGAAATTCATTAAAAATAGATATTTAATTCTAAGGTTAAAACATTGGTATCATTTAAAAGATAATTTTTTAATCTTTAACCTGATGTAAAATTCATTTTTGTGCCGTAATATTTTCGGAAGTTATAGCAGAAAGACGCCAAATTTCGCTTAATTTTTAAATAAATAAAATTCTAGTTAAAAATTCGAAAAAATAACCCCCAGGTGCACATTCCCGGCCTCCAAGGTATACAGGTGCCAAATTTGGTAGCTGTAGGTTGAATGGTCTGGTCTGTAGAGTGCCAACATACACACACACACATTGAGCTTTATTATAAGTATAGAATGATAATAGTTAGATTACACTTTGAAAGAACGACAAAATTTAAAACACTACTCAGAATCCACTCATTTTCCAGTATTTTCATAAAATTAGAAGTGCTTCTGAAACAATCTGTGAATTTATCGATCGAAATAAATGGCCATCGATTGCAGCAATATCTGGTGAAAATGGTGTTAGGACGTTCCAATTAAACGCATTCTAATGTTTCCTTGATAATTACTGTAACATTAGAAATTTTATTGTCGTGTCTGTTAGCGTGAATTGATCCAATTTTTCTTCAATGTTCTTTTCCATTGCTTCGATAGACCTTACTGCGTTCTCCAATGAGAGGTCCCTATTTTCACCTTTCCGGCTATCCTGGCTGTTGTGAGTCAAAATTCCCCATTTTTATCTTGTTGAAGCCATTATTCACAGTCTAAGAGATTTAGCATGATCACACTTAACTAATGACTGCTTTCGTCCATTTTCTGCAGTTTTGGTTTTCAAAATATAAATAAATAAATAAAAGCTTTCTTGAAGTTGTTACATAATGAAGATACATTCAAAGCTGAAAATAAGTAATATCTTTTACATTTTAGCAAAATACTGATTGTTGGAAATTAATTGATGCTTTGATAAGAAGTTAGAAATTATATGACACGATGCGATGTAGTTCAAGTTGCACAATAATTTTAAATACGTGAGTAATTTGTCCTGGAAACTGTTAGTTCTTTTACTAATAAATGTTCTAGTACATTATTAATCGCAAGTTATTGTAAACGATATATACGAAAGTTCGCATTACTGTACGAATTTTGGAAACTTTTTTTTAGAGATTAACCTCTGAAATGCAGTTATTGCACAAGAATGGAAACATCAAATGTGTATTTGGACTTATTTTTCCTATCCGATTGAAATCACATATTGACACGGATCTACAACTGCTGTCAGAAAATCACATAACAAAGTCCCGAATTGGCCCCAAATTTGATAAGTATATACATTTTAGTTGATAAATCTGTATACTGAACCTAATTTGGCTACCTCTATTGTTTTGTATTTATCGATCTCGTTTTCGTTCGGATATCTAGATAGACAGTCTTCCTACGAATACCTTTTCATTTCAAACTTCAATAGAAATCTATGAATTTTGTTTAAAAACCACATTTCAAATTTCATACGTGTAGTTTAGAGCTTTTTTGAGTTATCATGTTGACAGATAGAGAGACATTATTCCAATAATGTATTCTTCGGCCTCGTGGAGGTCTGAGACCTAGAAAGCCATCAATATTTCGAATTCAAATTTTTCGACGATTACAACATTTTTTTTTGAATAAGAGAGAATATAAATCCTTAAAATTAATTTATATTCCCAACGATAATGTTATTTCGTCCGCAATATTAACTACAAATAAAAAGAATAATAATTTCAATTTTCAATTAATTTTTTTTAAAAATTGAATTAATTGTACATTTTTAAGTATACATTTTCATACATTTCATATCAGGTATACATTTAATTATACATTTTCATACAAATTAATTATACATTTTCAGGCATATTTAGAACTGATTCCCTAATGTTCTCAAATTAACCCATCAAAATAAAAACTTGTAATATTTTGTTCCTTCGAACGTTTTTGAATGTTGGGTAAACTAAGAAAAAGCAGAGTTATTGTCAAATTTACAAGAAGTTGGAAAAAAAGCTCAAATATCGAAACATATTCAATTAAGTGTCACATTTATAGCTTTAAATGTGGTCGAAGTTAGAATTAAAAATAACTATTCAATCCATGAATTTTAAGTTATTATAGGGAGGCATTATGATGAACGGGCAGACTGAGCTCCACGTTTTCGACAGAGGTTCTATAACTGGAGATCGCTATTGTCAGGAGGTGATCCTTCCCCATGTGCGTCTGTTCCGAGGTGCCATTGGATCAGACTTCGTTTTTATGGATGACAATGCACGGCCACACAGGACGCATGCTTTTGAGGAGCTCCTGGAAAGTGAAGATATCACTCGAATGGATTGGCCGGCGTGCTCCCCTGATTTAAATCCGATAGAACATGTGTGGGATGCTTTGGGGAGACGCCTTGCGGCACGATTACATCCTCCTGGGAACACCCGACAACTTAAACAGATGCTGATTGAGGAATGAGCACTCTTACCTCAAGAACTGTTGGACAATCTGGTGCTGAGTATGGGGAGACGGTGCGAAGCAACCATTGCAGTAAGGGTAGGGCATATCCCATATTAAGGAACATCTGCTTGCTGTTCTTCCTCTTGGACAGACAATCATGTGTAACGATACTATGAGTTCAATAAAGCCTTTTCTTGTTTGATTCCATGCTGTATGCATTGTATTCATTTCTGCACAACTATGCTTTCGTCATTCTTTCAGAACAAAATGCTGTATCTCATTTCTGAATTTCATGTCTCTCAGATGATTTCTCGTGAAGTTGTGACAAAAAACATACCTGTTGCTTAACACCAGTGTATATATCGAAAATACTGCAGTATAAATATGGGTTTCCTTATATGAGCCGACAAAATAAAAGTGTTATTGCGAAATGAATTTTGTTACACTACATTTTTACTTTCTCGAATACGAAGTATAGAGAAAGTAAGGATTTCGAGGATTCGAGGATTTGACGAATCTCAACGCTTTAGAACTTCCTGAGTTCGAAAAATTCTGGAAAATGGCTGCCTGTCTGTGACAAAGATAGCTAAAAACCGCTTTTGGCATGACGGTTAAAATTTGGCATGCAATCTTTACGCCAAATTCGCAAATTTCTATCAAATTATGAGCAAAATCCATTCAAAGGAAATTGCTCTGTCCGACAGTTCGAATGTAAGTTAACACGATAGCTGCGAAAAGAAGATATCTAAATAGATAAAATTCAGTCCTGATACATTTTGAGCGAACTCCAACTACGGGTTGACTGCCTGTCGGTCTGCACTTTCAGAAAGATTGAAAGGCGATAGCTTAAAGACGCAATGGCTTAAATCTATCACATTCAGCATGTGATTTGGTCATTACAAGTTGAATTCTGTTTCGAATGTTTGTTTCAGTCGTCTGGAAAAAGAGCTTTAAAAACGTAAATTTAATTTTTGTATATTATTAAGGGCATCGCCAAATAACTCGCCAAATAACACGCCAAGGATAACACGAACAAATTCAGTGGAAATTCTTAATTCTCACTAAAAGTTGATTTTGCAATTATTGTACGTCAGTGTCATACAAGATACTCTCTAGTGCAACACCTTCATTAGAGGGGGTGCAAGCAAGTTTTTCAGATTTTAGGTTCCATCTATTTTTGATATGAAATCTTTCTGATAGATGTTTAAAATCTGTAACTTATCAATCATAGCTGTAACTTATCTGACATAATATCTAACATATCTCTTATAACAAACACATTTTTCTACCAAGATAGGAAATTTGTAAATTTTCTTCATTTTTTTTATCAGTCCATAATCGTAAAAATAGCAAAAGTTCTTCAAACTTTTGCAATGAGAATATCCTTATAGTTGCAATCGCATAGTTAATAATCGCATAAAACATTTACATTAAATGTGACTTAAAAAACTTGTACAAAAGTAAGTTTTTGGTCAATAAATGTAATAAAACAAAATATTAGGTAGCTATTATGTATTTAAGGAAGAAAATTCCAAATGAATTCAACATATATGAAAACTTTACCGATTACGAAAAGTTTTAAGATAAGTTGCATATGTCGGTTGAATGAAGTGAAATAATTTCCCGGAAATTAAAAAAATATTTTCTATTGGACGAGAGAGCCGAAGAGAGTAAAATTTAATTTATCATAATGCAAATGATTGGGCAAAGGTACAGAAAAATACTTGAACTAAATGTGGGCTGACATTTTCTTTTTATAATTCTAAATTTCTTTTCAACTGGCCAATTGAATGAGTTCTCTTTTGCGTGTCAGCTTATAATCAAATGCAAAAAAAGAGGATTTGAAGAAAAAATTGAAATGAAATGCATGCTAGTTTTTTAAAATTAAAAATAAGAAAGAAAGAAGTTAATAAAAAGGTATAAAAATTTAAAACTTTTAGTGAAGCGAATAAAATTAAAAATGCAAATTATTTTGTTTAAAACCATATTCAATTAACATGAAGTAAAACCCTAATCACTGGCGCTCTTTTCTGAAAGAAAATTTGTTTTGGCAATTTCGTTTGAAAGGTTTTTAGGGTTTAAATTTTCTTCTTTTTTTCTGAAGATTGTGTGAGATAAAATAGGAAGATCTTAAAGTAATGGCCCTTGAGGTATTTAAAAAGCTTAGATGGATTTAGGAGGAATTGATTAAAACAATAGGATACTGGAGTAGATGAAACAAAGCAACTCTTTCATCCATGAGTTTGATATTAAAATAATAATTTTAAATCAGCGGTATTGGTCTCCCCAAATCTTTCTTGCATATTCTTTACTAAAAGTATTATCCCAGAGAACGAAATGGCATTGGTACGAAATATTAACTTTTGGGGTGTATTTAGTATTTTCACTGAGTCTATCTTGTGATCCCTGTACAGTGTTTTGGCGATTAATCCCTGGCAGACGATTAATAGTATCCGAAAATCGAAATTGTGTTTTAGACGTTTTTTCCCAACCGATTGAAACAAAAGTGTGATAAAAAAATTACACTTATAGTCACAAAATCCCATATCAAATTTGGCAGATTTAAATTACTGCCTTTTTAATTTATCACGTTTATATGTTATTGAAAGCACAGTCTGAAAAATGGTTAACCCTTGTTGCATTTAGTTGAAAATTTGATACGTGTCTACAATATAGATGTTAGATATGTGTACCGAATTTCATCCATTTAGCTCTCTTCGTTTTTTAGAACTCGTGTTAACTTGTATTCGAACAGCCGAACAGAGGAACTTCACCTGAACTGAATTTACTCAAAATCTGACAGAAATCTGAAAATTTGATGTAAAAACTTTCTAACAAATTTGAACCATCTAGCTCAAAGCGTTTTCGAATTATCTTTATCAAAGACAGAAAGGTGGACATTTTCCAAAAATGATTTTTTTTCGAACTCAGGGAAGTCTAAAACGTGGAGATTTGTCATAATAGGTCGAATTCAAATTTTTTGACGATTACAGTTCTTTCTTTATGCTATGCATATGAGAAACTAAAATATCGCTCACAAACATGTTAAGGATATTTCTTGTCTTTAAAATATATTCTAAATAATTAATTTATTAATTATTTATATTATTATTACCTATATATAACAATGGGGATAAAGATAAATCTTAGCGGAATTCGTAGCACACAATAAAATTTTTATGTACAAATTAACAATACTAATGCCTCTAAAAATTTCGGTTCTATTACCACACCCGAGCCCTAAACATCACTTAGTTCATTCATAAATAACAGCCATATTTGAGAAAAATGATAAATTTACTTTATCGTTGAACTTAGAACAACGATAAAGCAACTGTATTTATTTAGTCTGTAAGAACGCTTATAATGTCTTAATGAGAAATAATCTGAAATCGGTACTTAGAACAGATATCACCATCCAAAATTCGTTCAAGAATGAACCGGTTCATCCAAATCCATTCAGGAAGAACTTCATTTTTTCTTTAAAATTTCATGAAACGTTTTCAAGTTCTGTAGTTTCAGAAACCATTTCGCCTGTCATAAATACCTCAGATGGAGTTAAATAACCTATCCATTCCATCGTACTGCGGATTTAGAAATCGCATAAACAACAACGCTTTGGAATTTTTCTCTGCTTTCTGTTAAGCTCAATTCGTATCCATAAAATCTGATTGAAGGAATAGAATTCGTCGCCATGGAGATTGAAGTTTTCGCAGCTGCACTTATTTAGACAATCCGATTTCCAGTTGTTGGGAAACGGATCTTCGAAATTTGAAATTTTGTTTTGAAGTAACATCTGCTAGTGGAATATGTTATTCATGAAATGTTTTCGATTTTGAAACAATGTTGCAGCTTAGTATTTTCCATCCTATTTAGTATGGCGTATTTCCAGTATTTTTACAGTTTTATGACATTTTTTGAAAGGGAAAAAAGCGGAAACATTTTTAAAAATTCATTCTTCTGACGTTAATATTTTTAAATAAAAATAACCTCCCATATTCAAGTTGTATTACCTAAGTTCTTTTGTGAAAAGGAATTGTTAAATATCAATCAAAAATATTGTTAATATCGCCATGTTAGATGATATTGTGCCAATTGTTGCAACCATTCTTCTGTATAGATTCTAATTTTTGCTCTGTATTCTTGTTCGTCTTATTTCGTGGTTGACGTTCTATGATGAGCGTTCAGTCATGAATAGTATTGAACTGTTAATTAAATATTGTTGATTACAAAATAGTTTCATCATTTAAGAAACGAACCAGCACTCGTCGAAACTTTATAGAAAAAGTAATGCATACAGTCCATTTAGTAATCTACTGGAACTTCCATTAATACTTTTAATAACTGTTCTTATTTAAATTGAACGATGTTATGTTTATTTGTCAGTCGATTGTTATTCACAAATATACTGCTGCTTTTTTCTTAAGATGGCTAATATTAAAACAAGTCGTTAACAATAATTTGGAAGGTGCACCAATTTTTAATGGATTTTTTCTGATAACAATATGGTTATATTTGGAAAACCCACTTACAAATAGTCTACTCCGCAACAAGTTACCCACTTTGAAATATTATTTTTCCCTCGATACTGTTTTTTGTCAATAAACAGATTGAAGGAATGATATACTTTAAC
>JAPMOR010065357.1:0-12160 GCA_026543865.1 Argiope aurantia
CTCAAACAGTGCGAAGTGTTAAATTAATTTAGAATATAGATATCAACAAGATATAAACTTACTGCAAGTGAGAGAGTAAATTTTTACTTTCGAGAGTAAATCTTCAGCTGTCTCAAGCAGGGTGAAGTGTTCAATTAATTTAGAGTATAGATATCACCGAGATTAAAACTTACTGCAAGTGGGATAGAAAACTTTTGCTTTTGAGAGTAAATCTTCAGCTGTCTCCAGCAGTGCGAGCGCTTTCTCTTTCTCTCCACAATCCGTTTTCTCGTCTTCCAATGAATGAATCACCGCTGTACGAAGCAAGAGAATCACTCCAACGATATACAAATGTTTCCTGCAAGAGTGAATCAAAATCTTCATGAAGTATACTGTAATATTTAATTAAAATTAACATTTAAATTTAGGATTAAATTTATCACAATAACATTTGAAAACGGAGATTTTTGGCTAAGAAGCATAATGAAATCCGAGTTATGAAGTTATATTTATATAAAAATAATTATATAGATTATTATATCTGAGTTATGGAATATTTTTTTTCTATATTATGTTTTCATTAGCAAGAAATCTAGCTATTGTCCATAATTTTATACAATAAGAAAGGATAGTAAAATTATTACAAAAATATTTAGAAGAAATGCAGATTAATTCTTGGTAATAATATGTAATCATTAAACTGTTTAATAAACATTCAAAACGTAATTAGAGAAAAAAAATTAAAATTCCGATTACAAGTTAAATTACAGTTTAAATAAATAAGGATCATTAGTTATTTTTATTAGCTGTGTTGATTTACAATCATTACTATCAGTGAGAAAAAGTATCTTCACTTGCAATGAACAGTTAGTTGTAATATTTAAACTAGTTTTTGTTTAATTTGATAACTATCCGTTTGCCAGATTACTAGCATAAGAGGGCAGAAACAACAATAAGTTCTCTAGGCAGCAAAATATTAATATTAATTTAGATTGTTTTTACTGAAGCATTCAGTCCCAAGGGGGGGATAGGGGGTACATCTCGTAAATGAGGATACGAAGCTTCCAGCATGGTGATTGGTTCTCGCTTCCCATGTAGGTAGACGAAAAGGTGCTTGTCTGGCTCCTCCTATCAATGGACGTACTTCCTTAGGGAAGGGTTGTACCGTAACTGGTGATGTAACTTAGGACTCAACCACAATTGCCATAGTGTTGATGTTGCGGCGGTCTGCTCACTCAAGTTTTTACGTGTGCCTTCCGACGGGTAGTAGTAATCAGTTTGTGATTGTGATTATTGAAGCATTCAATTGTTTCAGAAACTTTCAATGATTCGTATGGAAACGTGTTAATGAATTGAAATCTAACGTTCAGTAGTACACTTAGAAAGATCTTGAAAACATGGCATATCGGTAAATAATTGTAACTGCAAAAGAACTAAAAAAATATTGCAAATGCCAAATTTATGATTTGGCAAGATCGGCAATTGAATACATGAATCAGCTACCCCATTTGATTCAAATTTCAAATGAGAAATATGTGAATAATATAAAGTAATTTATTCAAATGTTTGATGCCTTTTTTTTGTTAATAAGAAGTTGTCAATATTATGTCATATTTTTCTGTGTTATAGAAAAACCAATTATACAAGATTTTTTATTTATTTTTTCAAAAAAATTTGAACGAATATTTAGGTCAGCAAGTGCATAAATTTTCATATTAATCCGACAGTAATCAGTTACAGCTACAGAATGCTCTGAATACGCTAATTTATTTCATAATAATTCTTTAATTTTTATTTTCCCATGCAAAACATAGTAACATAGTAAAAAACATAGTAATTGTCAAAAATTTAGAACTCGAAATTTTGACGAATCTCCCCGTTTAGGACCTCCCTCAGTTCGAAAAAAACATTTTTCAAAATGTTTGTCTGTCTGTTTGTAACAAAGATAACTCAAAAACGCTTCTAGCGAGACGGTAAAAATTTAGTATACAGTTTTTATACCAAATTTGCAGATTTCTGTCAACTTTTTAGTAAATTCTGTTCTCAGAAAGTCTGTCAGTCCGGATGTTCGAATATAAGTTGTTAACTTATAACGATAACTACAAAACGAAGAGAGCAAGAGAGAAATCATTTGGTGCACAGATTTAAAATCCCTTTTGTAGACTCCTTTCAAATTTTGAACTAAATCTGAACAGGGGTTGACCATCTGTCGATCTGCACTTACAGAAATATGCAAACGCCATAACGCAAAAACATAATGACTTACATATATTAAATATGGAACGGAATTTTGTGACTACAAGTATGATTTTGAGTCACATGTTTGTTTCAATCTGTTGGCAAAAATACATCTAAAATAGAAATTCTATTTTTTTGATATTATTAGCAGCATGTCAGGAATTAATCGCTAAAAGACCATGCCAAAAATGGCACGACAGATGCACTAAATTCACTCAAATGGTTAATATTTCGTAACTCTTGGAACGCCAATTCCATGTAAAGCATTCTGTAGAATAACAACTTCATTAGAGAGTATGCGAGAAAGGTTTGAGGAGACTACACCCACTTGCTATTTATAGTGATCACAATCATATGGATAAACGAAAAAATGGGTTCCGATTTCCGGTTATGGTGCAGATTTTAAAGATTTGTATATGGATCTCATACCAAGTTATGTTTGTCCCATTTTTGAATAAACGTGTTACAAAACATGCAAATTGACGGATGAAATTTGACATACGAATTTTACATTCAATTTGTAGATTTCTATCAAATTTGCAGATATCTATATGTAGATTTCTATCAGGGTTCGTTCAGAGGAAGTATGTTTGTCCGGTTGCTCGAATATGAGTTAACATGCTAACTACAAAACGAAAACATCAAGATAAATAAATTTCACTACATAGATTTATTTCTATAGAATAAACACGCACCAAAGTTTAAGACAAATATGATAAAAAGGTTGATTGTATGTCGGTCTGTATTTTCAGAAACGTATAAACGCGATAACTCAAAACCGGAGTGACTTAAATATATCACATTTCAAACGGTATTTTGTGACTACAAATGTAGATTTGGGTCACATTTTTACTTCAATAGGTTGGAAAAAACGCATCTAAAACACAAATTAGAATTTTTGATAATATTAACCGCAAGCCAGAGTTTAATCAGCAATAACCTGGCCAGGTATGATACGACGGATTCAGTAAAACTGCCAAATTCCTTGCCAAACGTTAATATTTTGTAACTATTGTATGTCAATACCATGCAAGTCAATATCTGGGTTGTTTTGGTTATATTAAAGTCCCGTTTGAAGCAACACTAGGGCAATTTTGGGACGGACCTCGTAATTTTGAACCACGGTCAGATGACGAGGACGACACCTGAGCTGGCATCCCCCTCTCCACACCACACCAGCGGGAGGACGTTTGGTCATGACGGATTTAACGTGCAACTGACCCCCTTACACCATGGTTCTTCGGTGGAATCGGGTCACGAACCTGAAACCCTCCGGTTCCGAAGCCGAGACCTTGCCACCAGGCCACTGCGGCCCCAAAAATATCTGGGATAACACGTTTATTAAAGAGTACACAGGGTAGTTTCAGGAAGATCATTCATGTTGGTTTGTTTACATTTTTAGTGTTGCAAATCATTACTAAAAAGAGTAAAATATTTTACTAATTATGTGCAATAAAAATGAATTTTGTGATTACTTCAGGGACATATTTACTGTCTGAAACAATATAAACTATAATTTTTTCCGCCGACATAAGTTTTTCAATTGGAAATCAATGCCTATCTATGATGGTTTTCATCTTTCTAACTTTATACCTATTTCAGATAAATTTCTTTGCCACAGATAATAATATCGCAAATATGCTCCATTCATTCCAGAGATTTCCAAAAAACTCATCAAAATTTCCAAGTAAATTGATAAATGGCAACAACTGTCTTCCTTTACGAGAAAGTGAAAATTCAAAAATGATAGTGATACTACGAGGTGTGAGCCAAAAAAAAGTTTACAAGACAAAGGAAAAATGCTTTATCAACAATAGACAGGATCCAAATGGTAATTAAGAGACATATGTGGCGGTCATTTCTCCACATAATCACCAAACTTGTTGAGACATTTATCGCTCCGCTGTACCAATTTGTTTAACCCGTCTTGGTAATAATCAGGTCCCTGGCTACTGAGCCAGTACTCGGCACCTTTTTGAACCTTGTTTCGGATGAGTGTTTCTTCAATGCCGGGAAAAAGAAATAGTCACTGGAAGCCAAATCGGGTTGTATAGGGTGGATCCAGACCTTCCACCTAAACGTTTCCGGCAATCTCTCTGCTCGCTTCAAAAGAATGCCCCATTTCGCCACCTGTTGTCTAGTCATTGTTTCACCCCCGTACGCTTCAGCGATTTATCTGTGAATGTCCGGTGGGGACACATTCTTGACCCAAAGAAATCGTATCATGGTGGGTAACAATATTCCATCAAAAATTTCTACTTTCCTAATGTTGCTGCTTGTAAACTTTTTTTTGGATCAACCCTCGTAATTTAAATTATATGTATGCAGTGTTCAATAATAAACCTTTTTTATCATAATTTTTTCTCAAAAATTCTCACAAAGTAATAATTAGTGACTTATAAAAACTGTGCCATTTCTAAAAAGGAAATTTATTAATACATTGAATACTCTAGAAAATAAGATATAAAGACAGTTTCTACTTGAAATGTCAACGAAATTGAATATTTCTAGAATGATTAGGTATTAATAACTAATTAAAATAATTTGATCAAGAATAGAATAAAAATATAGATGGTTATTAAAAAATTTACTTTTAAACGATATTTATCACTAAATTTAAAAAAGGGAATGTTCCGAAGAGATTTCACATTTTCAAGTGCTCGTATACTGTCTAATATAGTTGCCAAATGGTTTATTTCGTTATTCAAAACAATCAATATTAATCTCTTATTATTATTTAATATCGAAAATATCAATAAATAATTAGTAAATCAACGCAATAAATTTTTTTAAATAATAAATGTTAGCATTATATTTAAGATGGAAGATATTGAGATATAATTGAATATTTATAATAATTGCCTGTATATACTTAATGCCTTTTAAAATATTTTTATTAATAATAAGAATAATAATCGATTGAATTCTAAAATTACTTATACAAATTTTACTTAAATTCTCTTATACGAAGACATAAAAAAATGCTGGAATCAAGAGTTGATAAATCTTTACATTTTAAACTGTCCTGATTCAGAAAAAAATTATTTTTTGAAATTGTGTTGAAATTACTTTGAATTATTATTATTTGAATTAATTGAATTTTTTTCTGAATAAGATAAAAAGAAATTACAACACCAAGAAGGGTATATCGTATACAGTCTTTACATTAAAATTGAGGGTTTCTATCAAAATTGCAAAGAAGTATACGAAGATGAAATCAGGTTATCTGCATTTCAAATGAAGCAAAAAAGTCCAAATCACAATGAGTTATTTGTATTAAATTTGATACCTAACTTTTTTTTATCCAAATCGTAAGTCTGTGCCATATATGGTACCAGATCATCATAGGGTTGATTGCATGATCCGGGATATGAGAATGCAGTAACTCAAAAAAAGCAAATTACATAAATAAAACTTGCATATTACCATCACATCATAATAAAAACCTCTATTAATCCAAATCTCATAAAGCAAATGAACTTCAGTTAATAGGTCAAACTGCATATACTGTTTTCAACATTGTTCTATGAATCTTAATTTAAAACATACTATATTGTTTCAGAACAAAACGTCAAAGAAACACTGCCTTTTATTCAAAAAAAATCTAATATTTGGGTCATTTACAATTAAAATTCATATTTTGAAAACAAATTCTTTATTTATTTTAATCATTCGAACGTATCATCATTCCATTTTTGCAAACGGTTTTCTTTAAAAATCGTTTCTTCCGAAATCGATAATTGATTAATGTTTTGTAAAAAAATCGAAATTGAATGGGAAATTACAAGAATAATATGTATGATTTAAAGAGAACATATCAGCAATATGACTGAAAATCAATCAATAAAAGCAGTTTAGATATTATGTGTGTTTGCAAAATTATGCATAATAGCCAATTTTTCTTTACAAGAAAGGGCATTTCAGAAACACACTTTGGATTGTTATTAAAAATTTACATCAAGCTAAGAAGTTTATAGCAAAGATAATTATATTAGAATATTAGATATATTAGAACAGAGACTCATATATGTGTGTGTGTGTGTGTGTGTGTGTGTGTGTGTGTGTGTGTGTGTGTGTGTGTGTGTGTGTGTGTGTGTGCGCGCGCGCGCACACAAATGGAAATAAATTATATATTGATATTTTGAAATATTAAAAATATAAATGTATTAAGTAATATAAAAAAAGCAACTGTTAACACAGAGGATAAAAAAAATGTTATTTGGGCATTTCAGACAGAATTTTTAATTACCAAAACTAATCTTACTTTAAAGATACTTTGAATTTTAAAGTTGTAGTTCGAAAATTATTTTAAGCTAAACGCTTTCCCAAATTGCTTTTTTTTAAATCTATCACATAAAAATGTTAAAATTAAAACTAGAACTTTAATTTACTGTCTCAAATGCCAATATTATTTCATAGACATTTCTACTAGATCAAATCATTTTTTATTTCGATTCAAAATATATTTCAAATTAAAATTTTCCAGTATTAGAACATGCAGTGTATGGAATGCGATGAAACTTAGCTAAACCGAAACTGATAGGATCACACCCAAAATTTTATTTAACTAAATATTCGAATTAAAGATATTTAAAATAAAAGGGCAGGCAATCAGCGTTATTAGTAAACTTTCATTCTTGAATAATTAATTGTTCAAATAAATACAACAGAATAATACCTAAATAATAAATATTTTAAATAAATACAATAATTACATCTGTATAGAGACAGGTTAAAATCATCATAGTATAAGCCATACTTTTTCCAAAAATTGAATATATTACAGATATACTGTATAATTCAGGAACAGATGTAATTTTATTAGGATTTCTCAGATCTAGAAATTTAACATAAGGGTCGGTTTAAATTGAGTTTATGTTTGCGTATTGATATAACTTTAGCTCTCCACATAAGTAAGCTTAATAGACTTATAACAAAGTCGCTTGGAAAATTCAATAATTGTTTAATAAAGCATATATAATAAGTTCAAAACTTCTTTAATAAAAGTTGGAACAATTTCATTGTTTTGGAGCAGTTGCATCTCAAACACGTAAAATCTTGAATAAGTAAAGAAAGGATTAAAAATTACTAGCTGATGATCTTCGAGAACGTACGATGTTAAAGTATTTAATTAATATCATCAATTCTTGAATAAAATAGATTCTTTTTTAATTTCAGATTTGTCTCTGAATAAAGCAAAATATTTTCAAAATGTATAAAATTTTTCAAAATTATATGAACATAAATAGGAATAGAAAAAAAAGACTAGATAAAAAATTCGAACAAATGAAAATTTGGACTAAGTATTTTTGAACAGCTTGCTGTACATCAAATTATGAATTCGATTCAATATTGACAGGTAAAGAAGATACTCACATGTTTGGATGGACAAGGTTAACTGAATATCAATTATAAACAGCGGAATATATACCAAAGGAATTTTTATCAGCTGTCAAATTTAAGGGTACAGTCAAACAAACGAACCACTTCAATATTGTTTGGTTTAAACTTTAAGTGAAAATCACTGTCAGATAAATTTAGAGAAAAAGTCTTATTTCTCAAAGAATAAAGATAAGATGTTTTGAAACGTTTTCAAATCTGCGAATGTTACCTTATCTTTTAATAAAAAACACTTAGATGCTAAAACAATTCATCAGCTACTTGAGAAATATGCAGAGCTTAGCTGGAATTTTCAAAGTTTTCAGATAATTTTTTTCACTAGATTGACATTATTCTGAGAATAAATAACAAAATAAAGGTCAATAAGGAACTGATTTCTTCACTCTATAATTTTAATTCCTCTATTTAGCGCTCTGTCTATTTATAAATAAAATATATAAAGTCATAATCAAAATCTAATACCTTTTATGAATTACAGAATACTTAAAAGGAATGATTTTTGTATTTTGGGTCAAAAATACTATAATAATAAAGAAACAATTCTTCTAAATTACGAAAAGCAAGAGTTACCACCGCAATACAGAAAATCAAAAAAACTTCAGAACAATAATATTTTCGGAAAGTTAAGAAAAAACAGAGAAGAATAGAAATTGGTTGATCAATACAACAAATCTCTTTAAGATTTGTTGATTTGATTAACCCTTTCTAAGGCCGTGGGAAGTATGCTTCCTACCAAATTTATTCATCTTCGTATAAAATTATGTAGGTTGGCATAAGTTCTGACAAATTTTTTAAGAAAGTCAGAAACTTGGATGCTTCAGTTCTTTATCTCAGACAAAATGATGTATCTTGATTTGTTACTTAATTATTAATTAACCAAATTAATTAATTAATCAAATTAAATTTATCTAATAAGCTAAATGAATCCATTTTCTTATTCTAATTTTAAGCCTAAAAATATTTTAACATAATACGACTAGAAAAAAATGGCTCTTTACAAAGTTAAGAGATATTAATAAGAATTTCAAATTATTAAAAAAATTTAATTATATTATTCTGTGAAAATTTAGATTTTTCAATAAAAATTATAAATTTAGGATGAATAAAAAAAAATTTAGATTTGGTGATTTAAATAAAAAAGTTTTAAACACTACAAAATTTTTGTCATAAAATATTGGACATACA
Organism: Argiope aurantia; assembly: GCA_026543865.1. Taxonomy (NCBI): domain Eukaryota; kingdom Metazoa; phylum Arthropoda; class Arachnida; order Araneae; family Araneidae; genus Argiope; species Argiope aurantia. The sequence continues at coordinate 8,803 of JAPMOR010065357.1, forward strand.
GAGGAGTTTCTAAAAATAAAAATCTTTTTTTTAAGGTTTTGTCTATTAAGTATAGCTATCTTCTCTTTCATTACAAAAAAAAAGGAATTCTGCACCATTATCAGATGATGTACTGTTCATTCTCGGATTCTAAAACAGTTCGGATTTTTGTGCCTGCGTCAGGCTGTATTTATTTAATCAAAATAGAGATGAGAGGAGATGATGTTTGCATTTAAAAATAAGATGTATTCAAATTATAGGAGGCTTAAAAACTGATGGTAACTCGTAATTTGTGGGGGAAAATGCTCACTCACAATAAAATAATTCAAAGCATTTTTTTATTTATTGTGTGGAGGCTAAACGTTAAATTATTGTGAATAAATGGAAGATTCCTATTCTTAAAATTTGGTAATTCACTTTTTTTCGAAATAATAATAGTTTTTTAAATTAAAACAGCGTCTTTTTTTAATTTGTTATTGAATATTTTGGTAATATTTTGGTATTAGCAAAGGTACATAATCTCAGTCACATTTAATGATATTATACAAAATAATTTTCGTATCAGAGTGACATTTTTTTTACCACTTCAACCAGCCATAGAAGTAATCAATAAGCAATTTTGAGTTACAATAAGACAGTAACGACGCAACATTCATATACACACATAAAAAATAGAAAGAAACAGTATATAATGGGGCGGATATCAAGGTCAGGAAATATTACTCATCCTCACCCCTCAGCGAGGTAGTATCATCAAAAATTGGTCGTATCGGGATACTGAAACGATCATTTGTTTATTCTTTTAATTTCTTTATTCTAAGCGTATTCTAAGTCTGGTTATAAGATTTCGGCTTTAGAAACAGAGGGTTTCAGGTTCGAGACCCTAATTCCACCGAAGAACCGCCGTGAAAGCAGGTCAGGCGCGCGTTAAATCCATCGGGGCATAACGCCTTCCATCTAATGTGATGTGGAAACTTGGAGAAGGTGTGTCAGTACAGGTGTCATCCTCGTCATCTGCACCGCTGTTCAAAATTACAAGGTCCGTCTCAAAATAGCCATAGTGTTTAAAACGAGACGTTATTAAACAAACTCTCTCTTTCTCTCTCTGAGTGTCAGAGAAACAAAGAAGAAAATATATTATTCATATTCCTGCAGAAACATAACTCTAAGTCTAATGAAAGATTATTGTTTAATTATCATTATTATTAAAAATTAATTATTTTTAACATATTTCCAGGTTTTATTTGGTATTGTATGATGCACGTGTTTACTGAATAAAGAATTAAATCTTAAGGTATAAGTATCACCAGTTCGAGATTTCGATTTTTAAATTGAATTCAAAGATGATGTAAGTACCTAATTCATTTATTTGTGAACTCATTTATTAATTGTATATAGCATAATTTCTGCTTTTCTTTTCGAGTATTTCCAATGCTGGTTTCCTGTCAAGACCGAAAATTTTATAGATTAATTCAAAAAATTTATTGGGTATTTTTAATATTCATTAACTAAATATGTTTTGAGTTAAAGAAAGTCAACCTTCTTTCTTTTCTGTATCTTCTGTCCCCTACTCGTCCTTATCGAGCGATATTGATTAATAAATTCTTAATGCAGCCCCAATCTCAAAAATTGAATGGATTTCGACAAATTTATTCATCAGTCGATTTCGCCGCTTTGTGCTATAATTCATGTTTATTTTGCAAGTATAATTTAAATTGACGGTAGATTCTATTAGGTATTTTTTGTGAATTATTCACTTAAAGCAATGTATTTATTAAGCATATGTATTAAAATATAAATACGTTCGATATCTTTAATAAACTCATTAAAACGAATTTTATTATTTTTAAAAATTTCAGAAAACTTTAGGTGGCTTAATTTCCAACGCTTTTTTTATTATTTTTACCTTGTTAACTAGCATAATTATATTTCATTCAAAACTGGGTATGATTTGGTAGTTCTAATAAAAAGTTTATTTATTTAGAAATACATTTATGCAAAAGTATTGAATATTTAAAAGAATTTTGTATTTTCCTGACTAAAAGTGATCCTTAACAATATAAAAGAACTCCAAACTTTATCCCAATTGTATTTTAAAGTTTTAACGAAATCTTCGTTATCAATTTTATGTAATTTCTTTAAAATTTAAGACACCTAGAATATTTCGAAATCTAATTAAAATATTATTTTGATAAAAAGTCATTAAAATATATTTAAGCCCCTCAAATATTCATTTTATTGAACAATTCATTTTATAATACTATTTTATAAGTGTTGCCAAAATGAAAAACAAACATGTTAAACGGAAAGAATACCTTGACATCAAAAAATCAAATTGAAAATCAAATAAATCGACATGGGTGTTGTAACACAGATCCCATGGTTTAGGGGGCAGGTCTATACCTTTTCTGTGGAAATATGGTAGTTGACTTTTGAAGAAGTCCTATGCAGCTGCCTTCATTTCATTGTCCGAAGAAAACCTTGTCCCCTGTACTGCTGTAAGTGGCTCAAAGATGTGGAAGTCAGAGAATGACAGATCCGGAAGTACGGCGAGTGTTTCAATTCTTCCCAATATAAATCTTTTAATGTCGTCTGGGTTCCACCGCAGACTTGAGGCAAGCACTGTCAGGGAGAAGGGTCACATTTTTCACGTTTGCTTTTGATTTCTTTCCGTAGTTTCTTCAGAGTTTTGCACTGTTATGTTGAATTGATAGTTCTCCCTCGGGGCAGAAAATCAATCAAGAGTGATCCATGGCAATCGAAGGCTCAGAAACCTTACTACCACGCGTTGTTCCTATCTAGACTCATCCATGTATAGCATGGCTTTGCTTCTGACCTTCCACGAACTGCTTTCATTCTTGAATTTTGTAAGCTGTACAGTCATTTTGACGCAATCGCAAGAGTTCACTTTTCATTTCGGCAATCCTTATGTTAAATATAAGTGTATATTTGTTAATGAAAATTATAAAAAAGTATTTGTCATATTTTCATCTTTGTTAACTTTAAAATTTAAACTCTTTGACAGTTTTTTTTTAATATTTTGTTTCTTTTGTTACCATCTTTTAATATTCTGATCGCTAATACTTGAATATTTTCATTCATTTTTATTATCATCTGTTATTATATCTTAAAATTTCTGAAATAAAGCTCAACAACTATTCAAAAGTAATCTGTTCTACTCATTGATATTTAAGTGTGACATAATCAAAGCTTATTATTTTGTAATTAAATATGTTTTCATCATTTTTGATTCATATGTTCATTCAGATGTTTTTTATGTTAAAATTAATTCATTAATATTCATGATTTTGAAAAAAATATATCTATTCTTTTTCTTGAAATTGATAATTTTCTAATCTCTCTCTCTCTCTCTCTCTCT
>JAPMOR010065361.1:0-11135 GCA_026543865.1 Argiope aurantia
AGCCTTGACCCCCGATATCGCCCTGTTCGATAGTTGCCTGCTTCAGGGAACGAACCACAATCTAGAAATCGACTCTCTGTATGTCAACCTTTTTGAGTCCAATCATAGGCTTTCTTTCTCCGTCGATGTGGTTTGTTGCTTACTGTATTGTGATTGGTTAGAAAATTACGTTTTTATTTACATTATAGATGGAAGTCAAAGAGCGGGATTTGTATTATTAAATTATTGTTTATCCAGATAAGGGTGAAATGAGATGAAAATGTTTTTTCCCTCATACATTCAATCTTATAACAAGCATTTTAAAAATTATTTCCATGCTGTCTATGGCATTTTTAGAAATTTTGGCGAAGATAAACAGCAGTAAGGTCAGAATAAGTATTGAAAGCTATTGTATTCCCAGCTTTCAAGAAGGTTTTAAGAAAACAATTACTATTATTATTTAAGTAATATTTAATACTATGTTGTAATTTAAAATTTTTCCATTAAATTTGTGCCTGTCTTAAGGAGTTATTTAATTTATGAATTTTTTTACAAACATTTCACTCTTTTAAATTCTGTTAACCTCCTTTTGATAAACACATTGTTTTATGCATTTTTGTTATTTTATCTAAATTAATATTCATATAATTCTTAGTATTTAATTTAGATATAATTAGCTAATAATTTTAATTACTGCTAAGAAACAGAATTATTGAATTTTTTGAGTTCATAGAATTATATTTTAAAGATTTTTAATTTTAAAATTCTTAAAATAGAAAAAGAAATTGAGCATACAAAAAGAGAAAATAATTGCTGTAATTTCTAAATATTCATAATTCTCATGAAATTTGTAGTGGACAATAGAATATAGAAATAGTAGTTTTTGTTTCATACCAATCTTTAAAAGAATTAACTAAAATTTGTAGAAACATCCTACACTGTTTATTACTTTTAAAGTTTACTTTTTATTCCTTTTGAAGTTTGCTTTATGATACTGTTAGTGCATGGATATAATTATTATTAAAATAGATTTTTTAAATAGGGGATCTTTTTTCATGAAATTCAGTTGACAATGCATTCAGATATTGAGTGTTTAGCTTTTTTCTCAGTGGTTTGAAAATTTTTTAAAATCTTATATTAGGAACAATGATTGAATATTATATTTCTTTTCAGTATTTTTATATGGTTATATTTTATTGTTATGAATGTTATTGAAATATGTTGGTTATATTAAATATAGCGCCTTTATAAACTGTCTTGCTAAATAATCACTTGAACAAATATCAAAAAAGAAATTGCATACTATACATAAAAGAAAATTGCTGCATTTAGAGATATTTGAAAATAACATCATAGTATTTATGATTTGTGTAGAATAGTACTTGTGATATTAAATCAGAATAGAAATAAATTTTCCACTTTCTTTTTGTTTCCTATATTAATTCCTTTAAGTAGATTAAGAAAATTAATGTATAAGATTAATTTTTTAAACACTTCAAATGAAGAGTTTGTACTATAGTAATTCTTAGTATTTTAGATAGGTTTCCTATTCATTCTTTTATTGACTAATTCTCTGTTTAATTTTTAAATATTATAGAATTCATTTCAAGTCATTTCTTATTTGTGATTAAATGGGCTAATGATCTATGTTGCCTTGAAACAAATATTTCATATTGAATAGAACGTCTATACTTATATTCATTTTATAAATAATAAATATGTGTATGTGCAAAAAGATTTGTATTTTAAGTTATACTTATGAATTAAAGTGGCCTTTTCAAATATCCAAATAAAGTTCTGGCAAATTTTAAACAAATGTTTTCAAGTGAATTACTGATAAAAATTCTTCACCATTTTACATTGGTATTGTTTTAAACAAAATCATTGGTACTTCAAATAGAAATAAAGTTCTTCCTTTAGTCAATAGCTTATGTATTAAAATAGTTTTTAATAAAATTATAAATATATAATAACTTTTCCTTATATAAAAGATGAGATTGTGATTTCGATAACATTGTCATTTCTCAAAAGATTTGGTGATATTCCTTAAGTCATATATTATAGTATTATAAAACTATTGTCTATTAATAATATAGTTTCATTAATTAAATTGCAAGTTGTTCAGTGTTATTTTTAAGTGTTTCTGTAACTAACTGAAATGATTAAAAAATGTTGTATTACAAAGGAATTTAAATAAACACTTCATTCATCAGTTATTTTCAAACATGACTCCATTACTTGATATTTTATTTAAAAAAAATTACACTTCTTAAATTATTGTACACCTTAAAAAGTTGCCTCCCCCCCCTCACGAAGTAGATTTACGTTTTAATTTTGCAAGGAATTTCTCACACTTATATTGTTTCACTGAAATTCCTTTTTTATGTTTGATAATAATTATAAATCTCAAGATCATCTAAACAATATGCATGTTAAAAATTAACTTTTTTCATCATATATTTTAATAATAATTTTTTTAAATTATTTGTGTCTTCTTTATTGAATAAAAACATTTGTAGACATTTGAAAAGGAGGAAGAGAAAGGAATGGCATTTGAAACCATCATAATGTGCATTAATTTAATGTATTATTTTATTTAATTTAATTTTAACCAGTGAATTTTAAAATGCATAAAGTATTATTTTGTAATAGTGTGTTTTGAAATGTAAGGAAATTTTATCTAGACATTTTTTAGAAAAATATAAAAATTAATATAAATTAACTATTTGCAGAGAAGTGTAAATAATGTAAAAAAGCATGCCTTATGATTTAGTGGATTAAGGCACTTTTTCTTTCTTTAGAAATACTATACAAAATCATGCAACAGAATTTATAAAAACAAAAATAGCTAAATAAAAAACAAGCTTCAATGAAATAATAAGATTAGATAAATTTTATTTCTACTAGCTGGAATTAAGAGTTGCTATAAATTAAATATTTTGTGAAACTGTCTTAATGAGTTAATTAACTAAATAATTTTACATTACTAAACATTTATGACATGAAATTTACACATATCATTCTGAGGTCCATTTCTTGTTAACTGTGTATTTCTGTTATTTATTTTTCTTTATTAATTATTTCTTAAAACAATTGGTAAAGAATTGTAACTATTTTTAATATATTCAATTTGCGTATTAGGCAGTTGGCTGTCTATGTTTTCATTTATATATACTTACTTTATATGTTCTCTATGTACACAATTCTTGTCTGACATTTATTTAAACAAAATCTGGAAGATGAAAAGCATACCTTTGTGACAGAATTTGAATTTGGTTTTTAAACAGTTGTAGAATGATTCAAAGCTCAAAATGGCAAGAATAAGTATTAAAAGAAAGAAAAGATAGAAAAGCTTATTATTCTAGATTCATTTAATAAAAATACAAATATATATATGTCAAAGAAATAGACCACAATTTTTTTTCTAAATTTTGCTCATTTATTTATGCATTTTTTTTTATTTTTACTCACTCTAGATTAATGAATTTAGCAAGAAGTATGAGAGAGAAAAAAAAAAAAAAAAACCTCCTGTGATGCAAGTGTAAAAAAAAACAACAACTTTCTAATGTTGTTTTTAAAGGGACCTCAAACATCTTACAGTCAATCCTACCTATTACCACAATCTTAATTTGCAGTTTGATCAAAGAAAATAAGCTGATGCTTCCATTTTTATGGTTATTATTTTTTAACAATAGCCCTTATACACATCTATATAACTCGCAACAATAATAGCTGGAATATCTTAGGACCTTCCTTTCATGGCAATGTCATGAAAAAGTAATAAAATATTTAAAAAAAAAAACAGTTTATCAACACTTTTTTGAAATACGAGTCAAAACCAATCAACATTTTCTTTTCTTTTGCTTGTTCAAATTAATGAATCTTGTCAATGAATCAAATAAATGAAATCCACACCTTTTGAATCATAAGCAATCAGTGAAAATGTAATTATTTTTATTATTTTCGGTTTTCCAAATCATACAAATATTAACTATTATCATTAGAATGACTCATTTTCACAATAAAGTAATAATAAAGTTGAATTATAAAGAAATGAAATATATTAACCATCAGTGTAGACTAATTTTATAACATTTCGATTTTTTTCTTTAAATATGATTAATATTAATATACCTTAGTCATATAATATACCAATATTCTTTGCCAAAACTTTCTATTTTGATCATTAACAATGGAGAAAAAAACTGTGATAAAATATTAATAACAATAATGAAAATGATTTAAGAACAACATAAAGTATTATTGAAAAGATAATTTTAAGGAATTTTATTATGATATAAAAATTCTTTTTATCCTGTAGTATTTTCGCAAATTATTTCAGAAAAACGCAAATTTTTTTTTAAATAAAATTTCTAAGGATGAGAAAACGCTCCTAGGGTTTCACTTCTTTAAAATACTTGTCCAAGTTAAGTAGCTCTTGGTGAAATGGTCTCGCCTATGGAGTAACAACACATCACATTCCTATTTGTGATTATATATAAATAGAGAGGGAGAGATTAATAGATACAGCTTTATTTGATAGATAAAATGAGTTGCTTCCTCTTCCATACCAGACCCAGGAGGTGGAAAGTTCTGATTCGCTTTTTTTCTTCTGATGAATTGTCAAAATCAAATCTGAAAATTCATCACAGAGGTGTCCCCAATTAGAAATCTAATCAGGCCTAGTCCCCATCATTTGCACAGATATGTAAATGTTATAACATAAATTTAAATTATGTTAGCACTCAAAGTTTTCTGTAATACTTTCAAAGATGAGTTCTCTGAAGTTAGTAGCATCAAAGTTTTCATCGACTTGTAAATTATGGTATTTTTGATATTCAAAAAAACAAATGAAGACTCCGCAGTTGTAGCTATCTTTTTGAATCATATGACATGGAGTAATCAATTTCCAGTGTTCCTTTGGGTTCAGTAGTTTTTTAATTAATGCACTCCATTCACGAATTAATATGTAGCCATCTTTATTTACATTTGGATCTAATGGATCATATAATTCAAGTATTTTTTCTTTTATATTAGCTATTAAAAGAATCCAATGATTATTTAAATTCGCCGGAATTAATAAAAAGTTAATTTTCTGTATATCCTGAATCACTGGAAAGTTCAAGATATTTTTTTTATGGAAGAGTAAAGTTGAATGAATTGAGTCGTATTGCTTTACACGATTCTGAATCTTTAGTTAATTTGAAGGGAAAAAAAAGGGGGGGGCATCAATGATTCTATCATATAACCATCCAATCTTAAAAGATGGAGAGAGAGATTAAAATATTTTTCTTCTTCTGCTGTTACACTTAAGTCAAACGATTTCAGCATATAAATGGAAATGTTTACATCATTTATTTTAATAATTGTTTCACATGGGCTCTTCGTAATTTTGTTTAGTTTAAAAAAACATTATTAGATTTTTTGCTTGAAGTACCACCCGTTTTTTTTTTATTGAAACATCACCCATTAAAGTATTAGAAAAAATATCACTATCTTCTTCCAAAATTGATTGATTCTTACTACTAATTGGAAAATTTTCTACAGAATTAGACATTTCATTTTCAGTTTTATTTCCCCAACTGCCTTCATTCGATATTCGTTTCTTCTTATCGCTAATGATCAAATCATTGGTATTTTTCCTTTTTCTAGAAGTTTCAGTTAGATTTTTTTTTGTAAACTTTTTTTTTTATTTCTCTTTTGAGAAGTTCTGTAAAATTTCATCTGGGTCGTCATTTTCTTATTCGATGGCACTGAATAATGAGGCATTGGAGAGCATTTCTTGAAGCTGCTTTTTATTTTTGCGGCTCCACGGTATCCTACTAAAAATTTCAATGTAGATATAACATTTTTAAGCATTAGTTCTTGAACATGTGGATTTTCTATTAATTTCGTTAATTCAGAACTAAGATTTTGACATTGAATGATTTGTCTTTCTGTAGATTTTATATTTATTTCTTTTGCAGAAATGGTCATATTATCTTCATTGATATTTCTTTCTTCTATTGAAAAAACATTTGATTTTAAATGGATTTATTTGTAAAAAAAGGTAGAATGAATTTTGTGGATATGTTTGCACAAATTATCATCTGGGCAAGGACATTTATAAAGATGGCCACATAATGAGTCGCATGCCATATTCGTAGATTTCTCCAAACAATGCTCTGGTATTGGGCAATTTTCATGAATTTTTACCACTTTATATTCTTTGTTTTTATCTTCATTTACTGACATATTCCAAGTATTTTCTGGATTTTGATAGACGTCTTCTGTATTAATTGATTCCTTTTTTGTAATTTACTTCAATACTTGTGGATGACTGAGTTTTGAATGGAAAATCCATATATAATTTGTAAGCATGTGTCAGATGTCTATCTTTCTCCATTTGCATTAATGTGTTAACTAAATTATCTATTCGCCTATTAAATTTTCTTTTGAAATAAACTGTTCCAAGCAATAAATGAATTAAATGACAAATAGAACGCTCATGATCTTGAATTATAATTGATAACTTTTTCCAACTGTCATAGATACCTATAAATCGTATAGAATTTTCGTTTTCTATAGAAAATAATGAAGAAAAAAAACCGAGTTTTATGTTTTTGAATAAATCAACCAGTTGCGAAGCTGCATTTCATCATTTGGCACTTTTTTTAAAAAGTAGTAAGCAATGGAAAATGATCTGCCTTGAGCATTCTTAGCAAAAACTCTTTTGTCTGTCTCACAGGTCTATTTTTAACACAAAACATTTTAAAGTGATCAATTATAATGCTTGTTCACAAACCTGAATCACTTATATAAACTTGATCAAATGTGTTATTGACATCGTCGTTTTATATGATTCAATCATATTTGTATAAACATAGGGTTCTTCAAAGAATTTCACCGTTTCTACACTTTTATTGCAAAATTGTGTAGTTTGTGCGGAATGTTCTTCGCCAGTTTAAGTTTGAATTGTAACTTTTGAAATCGAAGCAATTTCATAACCAGTATTACTTCGTAGAAGAGAAAACAGATATACTCATGACTTTTTGAAATTTTGCACAAAAGAAAAAAAGAAGAAAAGCTAATTTTATTTTTGGAAACTGAGTTTTAACACCCAGAAGAGTACTTCGTTAGTATGGACATGACTAGATCTAACAATATTAAACATTTTATAATATGAATTGTCAAAGTAATATATGCGATATAACCTAGTAGGTGAGGTAAATGACCGTACTTTATAATATGTTGCACACTTGCACTAAACTGTCATATATCTGTAAACTTCGTACATTTCAAAAACCATCGATTGTTTCAGTTTAATTTCTACCTCTCTTCTTTCCATCCCGCTATTACCGCTCATAACATTATTTTAGCTCTTGATCATGTTGGTCCCCGCTCCATAACATCCCCCCAGATGACCAGCCCTGGAAGTACTGTTCTATACTTGGGCAACGCTCACTAAACTTCGGATAAGAAACAGAATCGAACAATTTTCCTAAAAATTATAAATGTATCCGTATATACAAATTTAGCAAGATCTTCATTATTTTGTTAAACAGACTACAAAATAATAATTTCGTTGCTTTCATTTCGCCCATTCGTCACAGTTTAAATATTAGAAGTTTTTATTTAGAGGAAGGGGTGCTTTGAAAATTTCAAGAGAAACGATTTTGGGCGCCTGCTTTCTTTGGAGGGGAGATCAATGTGAAAAGCGGCTACAGCATCGTAGGAGGTCTGTTTTATCTCTGACGGTAGAGGCTTTTTCGCAGCCAACTCCCCTGTGCCTTAAGGCGGAAGGGGTCGGGGAGGCACTCACTTAATAGGTTTGCGTAATTATTGTGTTTCCAAAGGGTTTTGGTATCTATTTTCCTGTATTGTTAGCTCAAAATAGGAAAGATTTTATGGCTATTTACTAAAAGAAATGTTTTCCACTGCTTTCTTAAAGATGAATGATATGTAAGAATACTGACACGTTCTTTATTTTTCCGATAAATGTCAGACCCTCTTTTCAGGCTTTGTAAGGATATAATAGATAACTATTGGATTATCACTGCGGCAAATTACAAAGCAGTTTTCTCATGAAATGTATAGAGAATTTTGTTATTGCGGAAGGAAGTGATCATCTTTTCTGTAAAAGGGCTATCAGAAGTTTTGATGCTCAGTAGAAACTATCGGTTTCAAATAACATAGGAAGATCCGAAAAACTTCAAACTGCCTCAGTTTATGTATATGCAGAGAGAGACTAATTAGTAATAAATACCAAGTTAAAAGGAAGAAAAATATAGAGAATCAAAATTAAACCAAATAAATACAGTTTATAGTTTGTTTTTGTTTGATTCCGAAATAATTTTTTTAGTTTCGTTTCCGAAATAATTTAAATTTAGATTTAATTTCATAATACTTATATTTTTGATTATATATATATATATATATATATATAATGATTACATATAAGAAAAAAAATTTGAATCGATTTTTGAAGTTATCGAAGTAATTTTTGCATTATGAACAAAAGAAAGCATGAAATCACTAAAGAAGAAATTAAAGCAATTTTGCTTGTTTCTAATGAAGGTGATGATAATTTTTCAAGAGAAATTGATGATTGACTAAAACACAGATACTTTAGCTTATCTTCCATGTATCTCAATAAAGAATATGAATTGAAACTATCGAGAATTATTTTGGAAAAAATAAGATTACACTGGATTGGAAGATTAGTAAGCTAAGTAGATTAGTAAATAATCTTCCAGTATATTTAATCTACTAGTAGATTAGCAATTCACTTAATGATTAAGTAGATTAGTAAAAACAAGTTGCAAGTTAAAGATGTTTTTTGAATATATATTTGTCTTAAATTCCTTTTTAATGATTTAGTTCAAAATAAGAATGAATAACTTTTCAGAAATATAATGTGTAATTTTCTTTACAAATTTAATTAAAATTCTAAGAAAAAAATCTCTTAGTATTGCTTCAGAAAATTCCAAATCGTGTTTTATAATGAAAAATTCAACTCTAAAAAATCAATAAACATGATGGTTTATACTGAAGATGCAATACTCAAGATTATTGGCGTAAAATTTTAAGCCGAATGTCGTAAGAAATATTAATTTTGAAATGAATAAAATGTTTCAAAAAGTGTTCTTTGTTATTGGTTGCTTAGTATGTTCCGTTATTTCGGTATGAAATGAAGATTTAAAACATTATCATCTCTATTAATGAATAGCATTTGACAAATAACAATATTCCTATATGGTAATATATGATCTGTTATTTAAATTTGGCAAAAAAATTTTATTAATAATTTAAAAGCTTGGTGAAAATTAGATGAAAAATAAGATTTTAAAGATGGGTATTAATGTCAGTTTCCATTTCAATGCATTAAAGCCAAACAAAAACGTTTGAAAGCATCATATGAAACTTTTCTTTAAAAATTTATTCACTAAGTTATAATGTAAAATTTGTTGTACTGAAAGAAAAAAAGAATGGCCCCAAAAAATCAATGAGAGAAATGCTTCATGCTAAAAAATTTAAATACACTTGAGTAAAACTCTTAGGCTGAAAGAAAAAGCAAAGTCGTTGTTGAAAAACCGCAAAGCAATTCATTGCTCAAAGTAGATTTATTATTTCGAATGACGGGTTTCTTCTATATAAAATCAGTCTAATTATGTACAATTGAATATTCGAAATACGAAAATTACTGTACAAAAGTAATGAATAAATATAACTTTCGAGTATACTCTGTAATAAAGGCATCACCTCCCTCCCCAAATAAAATCATGGGCATTGGACAATACCGTCAATGCCACAAATGCACAGATTTTTATTTTTACACAATGGCATATGAGTTTTGTGCTTCACAGTACGGTGAAGAAAACCAAATATGTATTGCGAATGCCCTTTTTTCAACCAACTGAAATCAAAATTTAACGCAGAATGCATTTTTAATATCACGATCATATGTTAAATCTCATTTATCTAAAGTCGTTGTGTTTTTATATTATCGCGTACGGATCAACTAACATTCAACTCTTTGACGAATTTAATTCAAAATTCGACAAGTATCTAATTTAAATGTTAAATTTTTATACCGATTTTATTCGTATAGCTATTTGCTGTCTATCATATTCATTTGTATTCGAATAGACAAACTTCATATCAATGGATTTCATTCTTCAATGGATTTGATAGAAATCATCAAATTTGTTGAAAGAACATGCAACCAAATTTAAATTTGTCTTGCTACAGACGCTTTTGAGTTATTGTGTTCACAGACTTATGAACAGACATAGTTCCCAAACTGTGCTTTATGGACTCAGGAAATTAAATAAAACTAAGATATTGAGATTAGTTAAAAACTCGAGTTGGATTTTTGACGATTACAATACTTTCTCTTTGCAAACTTCGTTATACTAGTAAGTAAACATGGTCTTGACTTCATAAATCATCAATTCTTTTATGAATTATAATAAATTTTATTATAAACAGAAAACTATTATGGGAAATTTTTATATCCTGTCTGAACTTCGAACTGAAATAAACAATATCAGCTTTCAAGAACTCGAATGGCATATTCTATAATCTAGCATATCTTCTGATAAAGAAATATTCATTTGAAATAACAAACAAAATTAGATTCAATTTTATAGGGAGGTACAAAAGTGCATAATAAGTCGCAATAAATGTATGCTTTTAATATAATACTAAAAAAAATATGAAAATAAAATTTAACAAACATAGAAACAGATATCGAAAGACATAAAAATTTCAAAATGTCACTTTTCTTATTTTAAACTGCGAAAATTTGTCTATATTTCTTTGATAATATCAGTTTGAATAAATTACGGAGACAACTGAATTTATACTATTCCACAAACAGTTCTCAACTATTTTAGAAAAAAAAAACCGGTCTCTTTCAACTTGCATTACAGATTCGGTATGGATCTCCGTTAGATTTCAATCCGGAAGAAAACTGAATAAAAAAGCAATCAAAGAATCTTTACTTAAATATTCAATCACCATTTATAATCTATTGAATTTTGAATGTTTCTATTAATTTAGAAAAAAAATATTAATATTATTCTCATCAATTTAAGTGATCTGACATTTTTCAAATCGAGATACTCGCCTTCAGCAATGGCATTTTCGAAGGAAATGTGTGTGTGGGGGGGGGG
>JAPMOR010065379.1:0-19996 GCA_026543865.1 Argiope aurantia
GGTACGATTCCACTTTTCTCTCAACTTGCTAACCTAATAAATTCCATGTCTCATATTAATCTGCTCTAATCTCAATGTATCTCTACTATAATTTCGTCTGTACCTGGTCAAAAGAATCGTTATATATTTCAAAACTAGCGACAGATATTTCAGAAAAAAAGCCTTCCTCTATCTGCGCCGACTCCATTTCTTAGCCATTACATCTGGAATGAGTCCACTTTACCCTGATTGTCCGTCTGGTAGCAGTCTCATTTATAACCGAAACAGTTAAATCTCAATTAGTGAGTCAGACTGATTGATATGCCTTACAGTCGGAAACTATGACCCAACCAGATCTGTGACACGGCGGAATAAATCTTAAACACACACGATCTGCGGCTGTGAGATTTATTTAACCTTCTGCTCTGAATTATTTCGACGGAGCAGAATTTGTGTATTTGTCTTCAATTAGGATGCGTTGATCTGTATATGATACACCGATTTGGGTTCTTATTTCTTGCCTTTCTCGGTGCGTTGTAAATCGGCAAATTGTACGCGACTTGGATTGTTAATGTGGATTTGTCGATTTTTTTTGAAGAATCGGTGATCAGTGCTTTGAATTATTTCGACGGAGCAAACAGAATTTGTGTGTTTGTCTTCAATTAGGATGCGTTGATCTGTATATGATGCTCCGATTTGGGCTCTTATTTCTTGCCTTTCTTGGTGCGTTGTAAATCGGCAAAATATATATGACTTGGATTGTTAACATGGATTTGTTGACTTTTTGAAAAATCTGTGATTATATATATCGTATTCCACAATGTGATAAATTTTCTACAATATATACATTGTTTATAAAATATCTTTTTTTTTTAGTGTCATATGAACAAATGTGAATTAAACTATGCGTAAACAAATATTAATAAAAAAATTTGTTTTTTCAGAATTTAATATTTGATACAATATTAAAAATTACTATGTAAATATGATAGATACTAGCTTAAAAAAATGGAATTAACCAATTTTGTAACTCTAATCATCATTTAACCCTATAATGCACGACATTTTATTTATTTATTTATTTTTTTTACAAAAAAAAAAAGCGTTTTGAACAATTGTATATAATTGAAGAAAATTACTATAAAATGTTACTTATTTTTTTCTGATTTTTTTTTAATTAAAAGGCACCAAATGGCTACATTATGATTTAAATAATATCCCAGCGACACAAATCATATTATAACAATTCTACAATAGAAATAAAAGTCCCTTTTTACCAATATATTTTACAATGCAAATATATATATATATATATATATATATATATATATATATTGTTGGGTTTTTTTATGGTAGATATATTTATACAATAGCCATCTTTGTATTTTTCCAAGTTTCAGTTTAGATCTAATTCTAGTTCCACTATTGCCATATATCGGTCTTTTCTGCAAATGCTTATCAAAAAGCATTTAAAAAAATATTTCGAAAAACCCATTTTTGCTTTTTGGAACAGTTCATGTGAAGTTCTAAGTGGAAATAAAAACGTGTAATCGAATGTGACAAAAAATATACTAAGCGTGTACCCAAATGGTTACACAATGCACTGTAGGGTTAATGGCTTTATGTTGCTTTATATTAAGACTCTATAGTAATAATTGAAATGCGGATTGATTCGAAAACTTGTAAACAGACAGTTAAACAGAACCTCTGAAAAATTCACCAAAAAATCTAACAATTTATCATATGTTTTATTCCATTCTTTATCTGTGGAAATTTTTTTAGCGCATTCTAACTGGCAGGAGCTAAGTGAAAAATAATATAATTGCTAATATTTTTAGAAAAATCCCATAAAAATTTACAATTCGCTGAAAAAAAAAATTCCAAAATACATCCTTACACACAAAGTGTAGAAATTATTAGTGTCTTTTATTTTAAAGAAAACTCCTTCATCTTAAAAAAAGTCTACTACGAAGTCATTAAATTGGTTAGCTTCAGTAGTAAATAAAATAATAAAACGGTGGATTGAATGTAAAAAAATATTTATATGGATATAAATATTTATAGTCTTCCTCCCACTTGTGAAAATATTGAAACAAGTGTTCAACAAATCAATGGCCTTTTAAAATAGTTTTTTCTTTTGTTTTATGTTAGTTTTTTAAAGATGATCAGAGCTAAAATTTCTTTTATATCTTAAAAATATAAGCAACGTATAGAAGAATCTGATGAAAGAAATTATCAAAGAGCACAAATAATTTTGAACGATACTGAACAATATGCATTAAAAAAATAAAGCAAAGTATCAATGCCACATTTTTTCAAAAGCTAAGAGCTCTGGTTTGTAATAAGAAATTAATATGTTGAAGAACATTAATCATGCAGCACGTGAAAAGCCTAAGGAAAACAAATTAGAACCCTCTACAATCAACTTCAGAATGAAAAGGTTTTGATCTTTTCCTTCATAAAGATTCGAACTAAAATAACTGGCATTTTTTAATCACGTACATTCTTTAGAAATTGGCGTGATAAATAATTACAATAATCAAAACATAACACTTCTGAACCCTGACCAGATCCAAACAATGAATGAAAAAGCTGGCCCAAACGATTTGGATTGTATGCTTTGAAAAGTAGACAAACAAGGCTTGATGACCGTTTACACCCAAAGAGAATTTTTAAGAAGTGAGTAGATTAAACATGAAATGATTTATTTGTTTCATAAATAAATGTTTGTATTGTGATTTCTTAAGTTTAAACACGATTAGTAATCTAATTCTGCCGTTCTGAATTAGTAATCCAATTATGATATTCTAATTATCATATTCAAATTATAAAAAGATTGTGGGTTTTCATTTGCTCAGTTATAGAATTTAGAAATTGGGTGTTTCCGAAAATTTGAGATTCCTGTGTTTTATTTAATGCATTTATGAAATGAATGTAACTGAGTTTTAAAATTAAATATATTAATTAAATCTGAGGTGCTTTTATTTTATTTCATTGATATTTCTATTCAATTCTTTAATTAATTCTCACTTAATCTAAACTCTTCAGTAGCTCTTATATGAATGACCGTTATATTTTGTGTTTGCTATTTCAATTTTCATAAGACGTCGCTTTCACAAAAGAATTTTTTTTTTCACCTTGCAGAATAAGTTTTTAGATTCCTTTAGAAAATTCAAGATGTTCATGTATTTTCTCTACAAATTCAAAAAAATCACAAAAAAAGTTGAATAGATATATTAAATAACTTTGTACCTTGTTCTCAATCATTTCCAAAGTTTGTTTTTAAATTGCCTTTGAATATGCGTTGTTAAAAGTAGGTCTTAAATAAACCGTTAGAAAGCTCTACTCCTTGTGGAACGTGTTTATTTCTTCTTGCCACTTAATACTTAATATAAAATGAGTGGAGAAAAGAAAAGGGATTATTTACAAGAAGAAAATTGACGACAACATCGCATTCCGTCTATCAGAATGTTCTTTTTGCGCTTTGCCATTTCGTTCTATAAAAGTTCGACGAATCTCAAAGCTCTTTCTACGCTTCTCAATAAAAGGCACAATATTTATCGTGAGTATAAATTGTTCTGTAAAATTATATTAAAGATATCATATGCCTTAAAATGTTACGGGCCATTTATGACTTATCACTGATGACGTTATTTTGTAGAGAATATAGCAAGAAATAAACACCCTTGTTGTGATTTATGCAATTATTGATGCATGTGCAGAAGTACATTGAACAAGGTTAAAAAAATGTGCCTTTTATTGAGTGTCTACTTCTCATTTTGTACTAACTTCCATACAGTTATTTATTCAATTTTTTCTTACAAAAATCTTAAAATTATAGAAGGATTTTGTGGACAGTCCATTTCGTTTCTTGTAGATTTAAATATTAAGATTTTGATGATTTTGTCACTTTGTACACATTGAAAAAGGTTAATTCCCATGAGAGAAAAATGACATTAAATATACAGTGTATCGTGTAGCCATTTAGCTACATGTTTTTTTTTTTTTTTTTCTTCTTTTTTCTATTTATAAGCTTTACATAACTGTTCCAAAGGGCAGCAATGTATGTTTGGAAATCCTTTTTTAAATGTTTTTAGATAAACATTTGTAAAGAAGGCCGATATATAGAAACAACAGTATTAGAATTAGATTTTAACTGGAAACTTGGGAAAATACCAAGAAGGCTGTTGTATGAATAGCTAGAAAATTACTATCAAAGTAGATTTCTTTCGCGTTGTAAAATGAGATATCGATGAAAAGAGATTCTTATTTTTATTGACCGAATTGTTACGTGATTTCTGTCATTGGAATATTGTTTAATTCATAATCGAACCATCTGGCATATATTGACTTTTTAATTTCACGAAAAAAAAAATTTAAAAATTAATTTTAACAATTTTCCTAAATTATATGCAACTATTCAAAACATGCATATTTTTTTAAGAAAATAAAAGTTTTTGTATTCTAGTGTTAATTGACTGTTTAATACATTTGTGTGTATTATTTTTTTTTATCTAGAAAGATTTTTGAAATAATTTTTTTTGCGCAAATATTTTAAATCATACATCTAACGTCTCTATCCACTGGACATTAATTTCTTTATTTCATTCCACATTAAATGACGTTCCTTTTAAACATCTTTTAATTTTTGCTTATGAAATTCTAGTTACATATTTCAATTAAGAAATTAAATTTAGTTCAAACTACATCTATCTCTTCACTGCTGCAATATTAATACAGCTTTATAGACCATGACTGACAGTCTTGTAAATGAACATCCATTTGGAAAGGAAATGCGAAGAATTTATTAAATTGCAGCAATTATTGTTTGCAATTCATCCTATAGATTAATGATTTTCTAATTAAACAAACAAAACAATCCCCATACTGTTCATTCTTGGATTCTGAAACCCGCCGCGCTTTTGCGCATGCTTCAGAAGGAATTACTTTGTCAATAAAAAAGGGGTGAGAGGAAAGATGAAAAGAGGAAATGCTTCTTACATTCAGCTATAGAATAAAATCAAACTATTCATGAAATTTGGAGGCATAATAACTGTTAATCTTTCTGCTTATCACCCCTTAGCGAGGTGCAAGAAGCGGAAGTGGTAGTCTCGGCATCTTGAAGCAAGCAATAATTATAGTTATAATGCCAGTGTTTCCAATTAAGAATTTTTTTCTGCTGTTGGTTCAGTAGAATATGAAGAACAAATACGGTTTACCAGAAAAAAAAGCTGCCCTCACCTTAGCTACATATAAACAAACAAACTTCTCTCTCTCTTTTACATTTCTTGCATTCAGTTTTTCTTTAATATCAAGAAGATAAAATCTAATAGCGCAAAAACCGTATTCATCCCTTCTGCCCTAATACTAAATTGTAGTAATTCTTATCTTATATTCAAGCAGTCTTTAGATTTATCTTTATCAAGTCGAAGCAAAAACTTGAACAAAGATTCTAAAATATTGAATTCAGCAACTTTTGTAGCTATTCTTAAAACCTATTTAACAATGGGAACAGTACCAAAATGAATTTCTTTTTAAATAACTTGTAAAATTTAATCAATGTAAACTATTTCTAAAATGATCAATGTAAAACTAAATAGTTGCTAATTTCAAAATCTATTTTAAGTATGAAAATGTTTTCTGTTTTATATAACTTAACCCGCTAAGGGTAAAGCTTTTATGAATTGGTTACGATTAAAGTAATAAAATATTTTAGCATAATTAACTTTCGGTTATTATTAATATTAATCACAATTATTCTTTACTATCAACGCCAAGATTGCATTGACCTTAATACTTAGATCTCTGAAAGTTGGCATAATATTGAATAGGTGAAATCTCAAGCATTTACATCGAACTTTGAAAGAATCTAACCCTTTATAATATATGTATATCTTGAATCACGAATATAAATCCACGAAATCTTAGCAAGACAAATCTATTCTACGAGAAAATGAGTCAGCGATGAATTTAAAATTCAAGCGACCATCAACTTAAACTTTGATGCAAACTATTGACAGGAAGTATCGAGTCCATCACTTTGAAGCGTTAATTTGTAAACAGTCCCTCTCCCTCTCTCTCTGAAATGGACGCTTTTGATGGCTGTCGAAATGAGCCCGTCCTGAAGCATGATTTACCTAGCTCTGTCTACCTCTTGGTTTGTGTGCTTCTTCCTCCCCCTTCCCCTTTGAAGTTTTCACCCTATCTTTTCTCTCTCCCCCTTTATCTGTCCATCTATCTATCCATCCTCTCTCTCTCTCTCGCCTTCGAAGTTCTTGATTTATGAAAATGCGTCTAGGTCTTTCTCGGTGAAATTGAAACCTGATTTATAGTGACAGACAAATCTGATGGTATCGTCGTAATAGTCTGCGGTTTATTATACAATACTGTGTGTGTGCGCGCTTGCGAAAGGATGGGGGGGGGAGGTGTTCGAAGGGATGCTGAAGATGACGAGTGCGCCCCCTGGCAGCAGGGATGGTGGAGGGTCATCTTTTGGAGGGAGGAAAAGATGCGGGAGAGAAGGTTCCTCAGCAGATGGATTGGACTGGGGGTGGGTAAAGGAGGGGGGTGGGGTGGAAGGAAGAGAATAATAATAATCATACTGGAGTGGGAAAAAAAATTACTGGAAGAATCGGTGGACGTGTGTATTATAAATAACGCCTCAGTTCGGGAAGTTAATTAGTTTTTATTATGGCATGGGGGACAGTAATATTCGAAAGGGGGAGGGAAAAGTTGAAAATGCGTGAGGTTTGAAGATTGAAGGGAAATACAAAGGATGAAAAGGAGGCATTAATTTGAAAAAATATAGAAGAGAGATGCTTTTTCTCTCATTTGGTTATTTACTTATTGTTTTTTTAATTTTATTTATTTTGGCTTTTGTCTAAAATAATAGCCTTAATATTCACAATCTTCTTGGTTTGTTGTGGTATGAGTGCAAAAGCATTTACTGCTTTTTTATAATTTTTCGTTTTTTTTGGGGGGGGGGAGGTGGGCATAGTGTACAATCGTCCACATTGTAGGTTTTTCATTGCAGAAAGGATTAGAATATTCGGCGGTTTTAATTTGGTTTTGGCTGTAAATTAATTGGGTTCGAGAAGAATTAGAAAAGTGAAATCTGAGAATTTAGTATTTTGTGCATTGCTGCTATCCACGTTTGTAATAAAAAATTAAAAGCACTTTAAACTTAGAAATAGTTTTTCTAATGTTTGGAAATGAAGAAAATATTTCTTATCAATAAATTTTTGCTAAAAGAAAACATTTTTTATTAATAATTTTTAAAAGGAGAAATTAATTTTTTATCTCAAAACTAGAGAGAGAGAGAGAGAGAGAGATAATAAAATCGATGACAAAATAACAAGGTAAATTAAGCTATAATGAATATAATGAAACAGAATTTTCTCCATAAATGCAATTCCAATTTCAATTCTTTTGAAGGATCTATTAGTACCTTAAGTTTTTGCCTTTTTTTTATTTTCTACTCTTCACACTTGCTAAAAAAACTACACACATGTTCTATTTTTATAATTGAAAATATGTTTATATATAATTTAATTACCTGTTTTAAAAATAAAGTAATTAACTTTATCTTCACAATACTGGCTGTTAAAATAAAAACTATAAAAACAAGAGTCACTGGAATCGATTATTTTCAACTTTAATAATAATAAAAAAAATTCATAATTTTTTCTATTATTTTGCTTAAAATATGTATTTCAATTTTTAATGTTGAGGCTATAAGTAAGACCATTTAAATTATCACCAATTTTCTATGAATCGAATTTGAAATCACATACGCAGTTTAAAATTTAAATATTTTCTTAAATATCCTTTAGAATGAAAAGAATAACAATTTTATTGTATAAAATTATACAATAAAATAATACTTATCTAACATAAAATTTAAATGGTGCCTTTTCCATGTTTATTTATTTGCTTAATTATTTTTCCGCGTTCAGTGCAACTGTAAAGAAATTAATAAATTGGAAAGAAAAGCAAATGAAGACAAGAAACCAAGAAGATAAATTATTTCTTCATTAAAACAGTTAATTAAAAGCGAACATATTCAGTTGAAATTTCAACAAATCAACAGTTTCCGTAGGTTTAACAAAGTCAGTCTCTCTTTTAAATACCAAATCTTCATCATGTGCTTAAATATTCACTTTCGTTTTCAAAGAAAAGCACTTCAGAGCTAAATTATTGACAATTCCAGCAAATCTACGGATTAAGCAATGATGCTCTAAATAATACCACCCTAATTATACATTTGTGAGACGATATCTTTTAAAAATCTACATTCTCTAGGATTGAGAGGTATAAGATCTTATCAATCAATTAGAAAACAACACTGTTTTCCTTGACATGGATCATCGTAAGAATCCAAACAAAAGATAGAGATTAAGGATTCAGTTAAATGATTCACGCGATCTCACTTGAAAAGATTGTTCTTTTAAGTAATTAAGGAAAATTCTGAGGAAGGCATCTTTTGATTTTTCGCTTTGTAAAGACAGACACTGAAGAGAATGACTTAACAGATTGGATTTAATTGCCCCAACTTGCTGGATGTTGCTAAATTCTGAAAATGTTTGCTTGTTATTTTGTGTTAAATATCCTGTTGAATGAAACAATCAGTTATTTCTCTCTCTTAGAAATTCAAATCTGTATTCAATATTTTTCAACTCTTTTGTGTATCTGCGACAGTTAAGCCATTGCATATTGGTATTTTTTCTCGGAGAATGGAATAAAAGAATTTCGATTTCTATGATACAAATCTTTTAAACCCTTAGTAGCTCTTTATCAGGATTTGTGAAAAAAATTCTTT
Source organism: Argiope aurantia (assembly GCA_026543865.1). Lineage (NCBI taxonomy): Eukaryota > Metazoa > Arthropoda > Arachnida > Araneae > Araneidae > Argiope > Argiope aurantia. Next base: position 8,798 of record JAPMOR010065379.1, read on the forward strand.
ATTGGCGGGCTAAGTGGGAGATGTGAAGACAAATTTCAGTTTCTGAAAGATCTAATTGATTTTAAAGCAATTAAAATGTTAAAAGTGAATCGAACGCCAAAAACAGAAAAATAGAAAAGACTTTTTAGTAATTGTTTCTAGGAAACCATACTGTTGCATTTAGTATTATAACGAATTAAAGTAAATTAATTATGCATACATTCATAAAAACAATGCAATAAATGAAAGATTTTACTTTACATAGTATCTCATACAAATAAAATTAAGTATGAAAATAATCGCATGTAAAACGTACCGTATTTCATATAAAAATATGAACACAATAAAAAAATTAATAGGTAGCGTAACATATATATTTTTTTTGTATTCGCCGTTATAACGCTATTATTATTTGTTGCTTATATGCAGAGCTTAGAAATTAGGAGAAATTTTTCTTAACAAGCGCATTTTCTATTGCAATGGCAATAAAAAAAATTTATGTAGCTTAGAAAGCACGTTTTAATCATTCATTGTGGTGCTACTTTTATTTGTTGTTCACATGCAACGCTTAGGTATGGCGAAAACGGCTTTACAATAAAAACGACTTATTATTTTTATACAATGCAAAAACGCCTTATTTAAATTGTAAAAATACAGTTTAATTCAAATAATATAATTTAAAGCTATATTAACCGACCTTATTTATTTCAATCTTATAACCTTAGTCCTTAAACATTTATGTAATAACTAAACACGCCTTCCATGATACCCAACATGAGATGTTTAAATGATTTTGATGACGAATGTTAGAAACATGGAAAAAGTTTATTTATCTTCTTATTTGTATGTTAGTAAGAAATGTGCATTATTATAATTTTATTAATTTTTTCAAATTATTATCCACACGAACTTGAAGTCCAGTCCCATAAAATTCTTTTCACATTTACAGGCAAAAAAATAGAAGACATCTAGTATTATTAATACACAAGAATAGCATATAAAACCATGATAAAATTTAAAAGTTAAAAAAAATCAATTCACAGTCAGGCCATGATCAAAACCCTGAAATCAGGGCACAAGCAAGAAGAGGTGATAGTTATTAATACAGCTAAATGAAATGACATTTTTCTTCGCAATTTTCGAATTCAGACGATTTTTCTCAAATATTTTTGTCTGCAACAATGATGAGGTTGAAATAAAAAAGATGGCGCAGTGAAAGTTGAACCATCCCAATATCATCTTACGCGACCCCTTTGGAAAATGCAGCTCACTTCAAGCGCTTCTAAAAAACATTTTAGTATAGTTAAATATGAGTTCCCAGAAGGGCAGAACAGAATCGCAATCTCTGATACCACGCATATTCCCAACCCAATTTCCAGAATCAGCTCTAACCATCTGCACCTCCAGAAATAGATAGTTTTCCAGCAATACCCGGGGTCAAATGTTTAGCAGCTTATTATAAGCATCGGCCTTTGAAAAACGTCACGCCTTTGTGTTTTGTGCGTTTTCCAATTGATGGAGACGCCTCTGCCCAAGCTGGGAACCATAAATCTCCACCGCGAGTACGCCCAGTGCTAAACGCTTTCCTTGCTTTTTCAGGAAAGACATCACAGGCTCAGAAGAATAATTAGAACTATTGAATTCAAGCCAGGTACAGGTCTCTCCTCTGTGAATGATGGCTGTTTCGTGTGATTTACGTGGAGATGATTTACTTTGCAGAAAAGAATACTTTCACGCATGTAGTATGAAAAAAAAAAAAAAAATTGATAGACTGATCCGAGTCATTTTTTTCCCTGTCTCTTTCTGTAATGGGCAAAGGCTTTAATGATGACTTCAGCATTATGTCCCGACGTTGATAAAGGATTTCATATATATATATTTTTTATTTTGATAATAAATGAAGTTTAGTATTAAAATCCATTTGTTTTTCTTGAGACATGTGCATAAATTTATTTTACGCATGAATTTAGGTTTTTTTTAAAGTTATTATTCTTTATGTTAATTAATTGCTGGTTCTAATAGTGCTGAAATCGAAATACTTTAGTTTAATTTTTGGAATTAAACGAATATGTAAAACGAGAAAAATGATCAGGATCTAAATCGCATGATTATGCGATTAAACAATCCCTATTGTAACTATTCCTCATGCACCAAATTAATCTTGGCAAAATTAATTTGCCTCTCATAAAAACTTCATAAATGAAAATCTAATGCATATTTTTTGTTCATATTTCGTATATCTCAAGATTTTCTGAAGTTCTTGAACTAGATAATAAGTAATCTGTTCATTCAGAAATACTTCGATTGTTTTAATGCTTCGTAATGTGAAAAAAAAAAAAGTCGAAACTTTCGTGTTATTTATCACGAAATTTAAGGAACAACCAATATTTAAAGAATGGATAGAAATACGGCTTATTTTTTAGTTCAGGAACTAGAAAATATATTCCTTAAGCAATCTACCAAATTTTAAGTAAATCATTTGATAAATCTCTAAACTAGAAGATTTTTGATTTATCCCTCTTTTTATTTAAAAAATATCCTTCTTTCCTATTTTTAGAAAATTTTTGGAAATCAACTGGTATATTTTGGTTTCATAGATGTTTTTCAATCTTTTTTACGCAAATATTCAAAAATATAACAGTATTCGAACGTTTTTCAAGAAATTCATCACAACGTAGACACATACCTGTTTTATGCAAAAATGAAAAATCCATCCTTCAAATCATTTTTAAAATGTTAATTATAATGCACCATTTTAAATATTATATAATATATGTTTGGTTAATATTAAAATGACAAGTTATGAGAATATTGTTGAAATGTTGGAGGAGAATGCAGTTTTCAACAGCAGTTATAAAGATCAGAGAAATTTGTTAAAAAAAATTATATAATCATGGCTCTCTGTTTTTTATATGCATTTCTTAATTCGAAATAAATTTTAAGTCCTAGATGATTGTTTAATGAATAAAAAAAAATCAATATAATTCTGTTTATCCCAAAATATGGTGCAAAAATAAACAATCATCAAAAAATTTCTTTTTATGTTTTTAACCTGCATAATTAATTTTAGCCAAATATTTCTTCTTTTATTTAGAGAAGTGAATAAAAAATTATGTCGTCATAATGAGAAAAGTTTGTTTGCTGGAGGAAATAAAAAAAAAGTTTTGAATTAAGTATTGACAGGTTTAAAACACATGAGGTGCAAAAAGAACAGATTATGTGATTAACATCTTCATTTATTAAAAGGATCATGAATTTAAATCCAATCAATGTATAAATGGCATAAACAGAGAACTCTCTAGTAAACCTGATTCTTTAAAGAAAGAATGCTTCTGTTACATTTATGTTTAATATTATTTATTAAAATTTCTTTCTTCCATTAAAAAGTGATTGAAAAGAACAATAAAATTGTTATTTTCGGGTTAAGAAAATAAAACAAGTTCTATATTTCTACATGGTTTAGTTACAATACTATTCCTTAGCCTGAGAGTTTTGAAAAATACACTGTAAAGCAGAATCTTTCCCAACTGGTATTCTCAAAATAAAAACCCGTACTTCTGAAAATATAAATATATTCAATTTATTTAATTTTATGAGTAAATATTTGGTGTCCGAAATTTAGACCAATAAAAAAAATGATGAGTTCGTGAAGAACAGGTACAGGTTTAAACAGATGTAAATAACTCATCACTGTTGATGGAGAATGAATAATCGAACATTAGGTGAAAAAGAAACAGATGAAAAGAAAAAAAGATGACTGAAAAGACATGCATACCAAAAACGTTTGCAGATCTTCAAAAAATTGCTGAGCAATTTTTTTCTGTCAGGGTATGATGATATAAAATGAGCTGAAGATTTTTAAAATTCCGAAAGGCCTCTTTTAAACAGTCAGTTATTTGAATTAATAAGTCATCATTTTAAAAAGTGCATAATTTTCTACGTAATAATATATATATCGCAATTTAAAAATATTGCTTAATTTTATATTTCGGAAATTATAAAATTACATATTTGTATTCTTGTTTAAAATAATTTGAATGATTTTCGATATTATTAATTTAAATGTGTCCTAAGATTGAAATACATAACAAGCGGATTTCGCAAGCTGCAATTTTTACAAAAGTCATTACAAAATATGACAGGCAAATTTTTGAAGCACATAGTAATTTTTCCAGAAAAATCCCTTTTTTTGCTCTTCTAAATTCCCTAATCAAAAAAAGAGAAATTCTATTTTTTTAAATTTTTTATAAAACAGACTTGTAAAGGAAGTATGGAGTAAATGTATAGTAGCAAAAAGACAGATATTTCCATGTGGAAGAAAATCCACAACTGACTGTATTACAAATATAGCAAATTGCAACTATTCTATTTGATTTGTTCAATACTTAGTTATGAAAAAATAGGACATGTCTGAAATTTCACCTGCCTCTATATTCCTATAGAGAATTTTGTTTTTGTGAATTTAAGGATATTTATTTATTGCTACCTCTGTGCTATTCATTGCACTTCAGACCCATTATAGCAATTAAAATGTCGAGACTCGGTGAAAGTTTAATATGCAGATTATATACTAATAATATCTCTCCGAAACTCATAGTGAAAGTTTTAGAATTTACATAGTGATGGCAGAAGTCATGAGATACCTCCTAATAATCTGTCGATCCTCCTGTTTCTCAGTGAAGTGCAACAACTCGACGTGGATGAAACTCAAAAAGTCGTTGAAAGTCTCCTGTAGAAATATTGAGCCATGCTACCTCTATAGAGGCCCATAATTGCAAATTGCCGGTGCAGGATTTGTGCACAAACTGACAACTCCGTTATATCCCATAAATGTTCGAGGAAATTCATATCGGGTGATATAGGTAACAAGATCATTCGCTGGAATTGTTCAGAATGTTCTTTAAACCAATCACGAAAAATTGTGGTCCGATGAGCATTATCTCTAAAAATTGCATTGTTGTTTGAGTACTTGAAGTCCATAAATGGCTTCAAGTAGCTCCAAGAATCTGAACATAATTTTCAGTCAATGATAGGTTTAATTGAATCAGGGTATCAGTCCATTCCATGTATAAAGCATCCCATAACATTATAGAGCCACCACCAGCTCGCACAGTACCTTGTTAATAATATGGGCCCATGGCATTTTGGGGTCTGTTTCATATTCGGACCTTACCATCAGCTCTTATTAACTGGAATTGTGGCTTATCTGATGAATACGGTTTTATAGTCAACTAGAATCGTATGATATGGCTACAAGCCCTGGAGAGGCGCTGCAGCTGTTGCGCTGTTAGTAAAGGCATTCGAGCTGGTAAAGGTCGAGTTGGAGATGTCCGTTGTACGTACCACATTGATATCTGTGGTTATGTCATACAATGTTGCTTATCTATTTACTCTTAAAATTCGACGCGTTAATTCGTAAATTCGTACATTTACTCTACACATTACTTGTCTCGATCATGAAGTGTAGACGGTCGACCATTACACTGTCAATTCTGGGCCAAACCTGCCCAAGGTTTGGTTGTTTGTGTCTGTTTCATCGTATACCTGTAAACGTGATAATTTAAAAACTCACCAATTTAGATAAATGAAATTTGCAACGCTTTCTTTTTATTAAAATTGTAATTATGTGTGAAATTTTATGTCAATAGGTCGAAATGAAAAGTCATCCAAAATGCATAATCGTTTTTTCCCACTACACTACGAAAAATGAAAACACGTGGGACTCTGAAAATAAAAGTCTGTTATGTGCGAGGGAAAATGATATAATTATTAGAAAGTATGCGATAAATTTTTAAGAGGATTATTTCCGCGGGTTTTTTTAAAAAAATATATTAGCTTTTTAAATTAATTTTTAAATAAATTAAGTTGCATCTTGTACTATGAAATATTTTTATTTCCAATTAATTGATAAATAGGAAGACATTAAATTCAAATTCAGTGCGAATGCATGAACAAACAACGGAAACCAAAACTATTCCTACGAATACGGTCTGCATTTGTTTCTTTTACTATACACAAAAATCCATAAAAGTCGCCCTTTATTTTATCCATATACCCAATAAGTAGCGATTTCCTAAAACAATGGAGCAAAAATTTCGACTCCATTAGACTCCAACAACAACTTTGTGATAAGATATGAATCGACAAGATGAGTCACTAAACATTTCACAGAAATATGCTGACTGTCTACAAACACAATTGCCATCTTGATTTATTCGAAACTTGTCACAGCACTGATAAAAATCCTTTCCTTATAATCAGTCTTCCTGCCGCTGCCTGAAGCGGGTGTGAGGAAACGTTGGTGAGATAGGGAACACAAAACATCATCCGAAGCCGAGGCGTCAAGTTAACAATCAGTCGTGAAAATTTGAAAGCGGGAGCTCGTTAAACTGTTAAAGTACATGTGGAAGAGTGCAACGTCTTTATTGAAAGGTATCCTGTTGGGAAGTCGAAAATCATTCAACCACTGAGGTGGTAATATTTGAGCCCAAAGGGTTAAACCCTCCTCTTTGACAGATACCCCTGAAAAGAGAGCGAGAAGATATATAACACAATATCAACGCATGTGGCCAACCACTGGAAAGGGTTTTACCAAAACTTTCTCGCAATAAAGAAGCTATCTCGAGAATGCCTTGCATAGCATTGGCGTACAAGTTAACGAATAACTTTTGGCTTGAATTTAACAATTTTATTGAATCTATCATGTCATCCTTGGCGAGTTATTTGGCGTTTAATTCCTGGCATGCGGTTAATAATATCAGAAGATCGAATTTGCGTTTTAAATGCATTTTCCCCACCGAATTAAGACAAAAAAAATTTACTCCAAAATACACTTGTGGTCACAAAATCTCGCACCAGATTTGATCAATTTAAATGCTTCCGCTTTTGAGTTATCATTTTTACACGTTTCTAGAAGTAAAGTTCGACAGACAACCAACTCCTTGATGGATTTGGCTCACAATTCGGTAATATCTAGATTAGATAATTCTTGGCTCCGAATTTTATCTATCTAGATCTCTTAGTTTTGTAGTTATTTTGTTGATTATGTGGTGAAAGCTTATAAGCCAGTTAACAGCTACGCTACCCTAGCAATTGCTTTTGTATTGTAGTTATGTTACTGGCCTGCGAACCACAAGGTCCCAGGCTCTATCTTCGCATCTCAAACCGTGACAATTATATTCGAAGAGCCGGACAGACAGACTTGCTCAAAATTTGTTATAAATCTACAAATTTAGTGCAAAGACCGTATACCAAATTTCATCCGTTTAGCTCAAACAGTTTTTGAGTCATCTTGGTCACAGACAGATAGATGGACAGATATTTTTCAAAAATGTGTTTTTTGAGCTCCGAGATGTCTAAAACTCGGATATTTGTCAAAATCTCCAGTTCATTTTTTTAACGATTACTATTCTTTCTCTACACTATGTATACGAGAAAATAAAAAAGGGGTAAAAAATATTTAAAAAGTTTCAGTTGGAGATCTTACCCTTTCTAGGGCCGTGGGAAGTATGCTTCCCACCAAATTTATCAATCTTTGTATGAAATTATGTAGGGTGGCATAAGTTCTGACAAATTTTTTTAGTAAGTCAGAAACTTAGATGCTTCAGTTCTTTATCTCAGACAAACTGATGCTTCTTGATTTGTTACTTAATTATTAATTATCCAAATTAATTAATTAATCAAATTAAATTTATCCAATAAGCTAAATGAATCCCTTTTCTTATTCTAATTTCAAGCCTAAAAATATTTTAACATAAAATGACAAGAAAAAAATGGCCCTTTAAATTGTTTTTGAATGATCCGTTTTTATACTTTTTTTTCTATCATATGCCTTTTGCGGATGTGGAAAACACACTTTCTCCCAAATTAATCAATTTTTAAATGTCCATGATAAATTATTTTACCACTTCTGATAAGAATTGTTATTACTTAAAGTCGCAAGCCATTATTTGTATTTAATATTTAAAATTTGTTTTAATGTATGAAATTTTGTTTTAAAAATAATAGTAAATTAATCTAAACTGAAACTAGTTTGAATGTGAATTATCTCTAAAAAAATAAACTAAAAAAAATATATTCTGATAAAATCTAAGAAAATATTGGTGAATAAAATAATTTTCTCTCTTTTCAACAGCTTTGATGATATTCCTTATACTTTAAACTTCTGTTAATCAGTAAATGATTCTAATTAATCTGGAATCACAGCTTGTAACAAAAGAACATTTTTCGATTTCTTAACCTATCTGTTGCTCTATTCTTTTAGTTGTATGTTTTTTTCTCTTATATATAAATTTAGAAAGAGGAAATACTTGAAAGAGAGAAAAAAGTAATCTTGAAAATTTTATGATTCTCTATGTCTTAATTGAGAAAAGCATAATTTCTGGAATTATGTTATTTGTCTGTGAGCATAATAATGCCCTCCCCCACAAAGAAAATCAAAGGGATTTTGAGGATAGATGTCTTTTAATTTGTCAGTCTAACCATGTCATTCAAAAGAAAAAAGGAATGTCTAAATTGCCATTTATGTTACGCCATTGCTTGGGGAGTAAGATGACATGAAATGATAGGAACAAAATTATAAAAACTACCTATCTAGATGAAAATGAGAAAAGATGCAATATTATAATTCTTCGGAAATATATTAACAAAGGATATTTTGATATCATATCATTAATGTTTTAAAATTCCAAGGATTTGGATTAGAAAGGTAAGTAAAATTCAAGAAAAATCATTAATAGGGGTGAGGAAAGATTAAATTAAGTGGTGAAATTGCGATTACAATCAATATATATTTGTGTGTACTCGATGTTGTTATTATGTGTAAGAACAGATTTTAACCAGCGAGAATGTTCGCCCCAAGACTTACTTTCCCTAATAAATGTATTCGTGTATTATTAATCGCAAGCCATTCAAGAATTATAGTTTCGGACGTGTCCAAAAGTGAAGTGACGATTTTGGGGGTGATTAATCGCTAGAATACGATTATTCACAAGTTCCAGAAAACCGAATGTGCACAGTGGACGACATTTTTCAAACCAGTTGAATTCAATATTTGACCTAGAGCTTCAATTGTAGTCACGAAAATTTCGTACTAAATTGCAATATTTAAAACACTGCGATTTTCGTATTTGCATGAATTCCTTGACGGATAAGATTCCAAATTTGATATGTATCTTTACTTCAGATGTTAAATCTGTGCACCAAATTGTATTCATCTAGCTTTCTTAATTTTATAGTGATCTCCTTAGCTTCTTTTCAGTGCGAAGAACAGGCATACATCCTATTAATGGAGTCCATTCAAAATTCGATAGAAATATACAAGTTTGGTATCCATCCCATAAAACAAATTTCATCCGTGTAGTTACAAAGCGTTTTTGAGTTCACAGACAGCAGACATAACACTGCTTCATGCTCCTGCAGATATAACCTAGTGGTTATTTAAACAGTGTTGTGGGGATAAAGTGAACAGATAGATAAACGGGCAGTGATCATTCCAAAAATGTATTCTTCAAACAAAAGAAAGTTTGAAACGTAGAGATTAGTCAAAATCTCGTTCGAATTTTCTGACAATTACAATATTTTCTCTTTGTATACAAAAAAGAATATGAATTATATATATATATATAAACAAACGAATAAAACCTACAGCTTTATCATACTGTGATGTTCCGAACTGAATTTTCTTTGATTTCTTTTCTTTTAATGAATAACATCAATTCAACTAAAAATATTTGTACAGTATTAAACATCCAATTCTAACTAATCTTTAAAAAAACAAAAAACACCCCGTTTCAGCTATAAAAATAATTTTCGATCCCATCAACAAACAAAATTTTATTCATTAATACAATGAATTTTGGTATTTATCATTTAAAACTCTAAGAATTTGAAACTGGAGGGCAAATTTCAATAAAACTTATGAGATTTGGTGAGGGGAGACTAAAACTGATATATCAAGATGAACCCTGAAGGATTAAAAATGTAAACTACTGATGCAGCTGTTCAGAATGACTCACTTCATAAAAAAATCTACATCATTTTCAGCAAATAAAGAAACGAATTCTTGCATATGTTAAATAACAAAAACCTGCCAAGATGACAACAAATTTAAATGATTAGGCACGTACTATATGTGATAACAAAGCAAGTCAAACGTAATCTTACTAGTTTGCCCACCCCTAAAGTAGATAAAAGTTTGCCACCACACCCCGGAGGTGCATTCTTACACATCATCCTGCAGAAGGGAGGACACACGAAAAAACCGTGATTCCTGTTTTCAAAACAGAGCAGAGAAAAGAAATCGTTTGGGAGGGGAGAGGTAAAACTCATCTTCGGCTGCCGATGATCAGGTGAGCATCTGTTTAAAGTGATGGATTTGCACCATGATGTATCGTCTTTTTGTTGTCTTTGCACGATCCGCCTCTTCGAACACGCATCGGTAACGGATACTGCACGGATGCAACCGAAGAAGGGGAGCAGTGAATCATTAAATTTATTTATTTATAGGTTGATACGGAAATCAAAGGGCAGAGCTTTGGTTAAAAGAAAAAAAAAGTATAATTTTTCATATGTAATTTTAGCACTTATAAAATAATTAAATAAAACAAGTGATGGTTCCCAAGATTTCATAAAACCTTTTGTCTGAAGATTTCATTTCGGCGGTCAAAAAGGCATGGTAAGTTCTCGAACCGGGAGTATATAGGATCAAATTTCACAAAAATTCTGGTACACATTAAGTCCGTCGGTGCCAAAATCTTTCCACATATGTGGAGGGGAAATTTGTCTATGGATCTATCAATTTTTTCAACAATAATGAAAATCCCCACCTATGATGGCATTCTCACCAGAAATAGTAAAAGCCTCAGAACCATTCTTTTCATGTAAATCTTATTAGTCTTTAAAATTTCTATTAAATTAATTATTATCATTATTATTATTATTAATCCTATCCCATTGTGCTCTAACGATCACTAACTTGCACCTAAACTCCCAAATTATCCAACTAACTTGTAGTTCCAATAGCTCAGATAACTTCGTACTCCCAATAGATCCAAAATATTAAGAGATCAAATCTAGGGGTTAGGGGTTTAGGAAGAACATGACAACCTCCTAATTTTTTTTTTGAATTTTTGCAAAACCCTTTAAATATCCTCTTTACACTTCATAATACTTAATACTTCATAACATAATTTATATACATACTTTATACTTCATAACATA
>JAPMOR010065379.1:29524-47714 GCA_026543865.1 Argiope aurantia
GAGATATTATATATATATATATATATATATATATAGTAATCACTTAAATTACACTCTTATTTTCCGCACATAAATTTTAAAAGATGGATGAAAATGCGCTATCTAAGAGAGAGAAAAAAAATATCTATGAAAAGAAATTATTTTTTATTTATAATATTATTCATTCAAATAAAACAAAAATATTTTAATTCAACTTTATTTAATCTTTTCTGTATTGCCTTTCCATTTTGATAAAATTGAAATATTTAGAAAAAGTTTTCGAGTAATTTAAATGAGCAAACAGATAAATAAACGAGATTTTCATGGTAATGAAGTTGCGCAAATTTTGATCAACTAAAGATTATTTCAATTTCAAAATTCATTTGTTTGATTGATGGCATGGAACGAATTTATAAAACACTGTCAAGGCTGTTATAAAAATGTAATTCAAAGAACTTTAATTGAAATTAATCCTTAAGTTAAAAAAATGGGGTGTTGGGAAATATTATCAGGATTTTTATTAAATGATGTGTTCTGAATTTTGAATTAAAATATTCAAATTTTATATTGCTAAAAATAATAAAGGATAGATATGAAGGAACTATCCAGGTTTAAAGGCATATGATGCTAAAAACTAAGTAACGGAAAAAAACAAACTTTCATTTACAGACTAAGTTGACGCAAGAAAAGAAATTTTAATACAAAAATTTCCGATGCAATATCTTATATACATATGTAAGATCAACCCTTTGAAAATATATCTCCTATGTTAATTATTAAAAGAATTTTTTTTGTCAGTTTCATATTGCTTATAATTCATTTCTGTATGTCCACTTTGTATCACTCCAACTTTAATAAAAAATAATTGTATAATCCATTTTCTATGTTTTTGTTGTAATTATTGGTTTTTGTGCTTTCATTTCGACAGCCCCAAAATCTCTCTTATCCATGACTTTTGTTGCTTTTTTTTTCTAGGAATTTTCTTTTTCCGAAATTTCTATCTCCATTATGCCTTCGATAATTTTCACACTCTTTCGTTTCTCCCCTTTAGTTCTTTTCACTCCCTTTTTAGTTTTAGACACAGATGAGAAAGTTATTTTATGACTTTATTATGGTTAATTCATTATTCAATTTAGTGCCAATATTGTATAATGGAATCAATACATTTAATTTCACAATCATATACCAAATCCAACTACTCACGCCGTCTGACATCTGATATCCCGTTGTCAACTCTATATTGTGACATCAACTCATTTTAGCTTCCTTAAAAATTAAATTCACCAAAAATTTTATTTATTTGGCTTTTTTGATGTCTTATCACTTGAGCACGATTCGTGAATCATCGTTTAAAAATTTTTCATTGGTTAAACATTGCCAGATTTCTTTTAAAAATCTTAATCGGGTTTTTCAATTATATTCGAACGTATATTGAATTATTCCACCTTGTGCAACCAGTTCACTCTTCCTCCTTTCCTTTAACAAATTTTTCTTGCTATTTTTAGCATTTTTAAAGAAACCAAAAACTAATTATCTGTCAAAATATCCAAGGGGCGGGAAGATGGGGGAGGGATCCGAATGATTATCATCCAGTAGGTGAAAAACTAAATTTGGAATTTTAATGTCCATGACAGGAATAATTATATTCACAAAGCTCCGTTCAATCTCTCCAGTAGGAAGTACCACCCATCATTGAACTAGAGGTAATCCTATGCCAGAGAAACAGCTATATGAAATTTGAGTACGGAAGGTCAGTACATTGATTATGACATCACAAATTGTTGAATTTTCTTACCGTGTGATTGGAATGCTTCCAAGCAATGCATCCGTAATACTGTCATGATAAACCAATCAATCCTACAGCAAGAAATTCCTATTTGTCCTACATCCTGTTTGTGGCATGAAAATTCAGCTTCTTGGATGCGTCATTGATATTGGCCAAAGAAGAGCGGATCTGTTTATTTATAGAGCATCTTCGTACGCAGTAGTGATGATGCATCCTGTGGGAGGTAAAGGTTTAATAGTTTTAAGGGAGATGATTAAAATATTAATTTTTGCAGCTATTCATATTGTTCGTTTCAGTATTTCGATTTGATCACTTTATGACGATTCTATCTCATTAAGGGGAGAGACGCGGAGGGATGAGTGCATTTCTGGAATTCTTCCTCATTCTTTGACCTTGATTTTCACCCAATTAGATACTTTTTTGTTCAATTTTTTTTTTACGTGTATGTGAATATCGTGTCGTTTCTGATTGCATTATTTTAATTCAATCTGCGAGTAACCTGAGTTTATTTTATTGTTAAATGTAAACATCCCTTCCTTTCTTCTTTCCTCTCATCCCTATTTTGATGAATTAAACCCATCCAAACGCATGCGCAAAAGCACGGAGGGTTTTAAAATTCATTGTCAAACAATATTTTTGTTTTTTATAATTTCTGTTAATAAAACTCAAACAAACTAATTATTTTCCATGTTTCAGACATATTTAAGAAGAAAATAGTAGTTTAAATCATTATAATAATAATCGTTTTTTAAAATATCAGCAAGTTGCGAGCTAACGTTGTAAGAATATTTATTTTACATATTCTATGCATTATATTTGACTTTTTTAAATTCTTTATTTAATAATTTTTAATCAGTTTATCCATGCATAAAAATATATTTGGCATATAATAATGCTGTTTATGCTTCAATGCAGCTTCCCAATTAATAAATTGGTAAAAAAGAATTTTCAAACAATTTCTTGTTTTGCATTTGTTATTCCGTTTATGTAAAAGTAAATAAAAAAATATGTAAAATTATTTTTATCGAAATTATCTGTTTTACATATCCTATGCTTTACAACTGATCTCTTTATTATTTTTATTTTACAATTTTTAATCAGTTCATCCACGTATAAAAAATATTTGGTATAAAATCTTGCTGTTTATGCTGCAATGCAGCTTTCCAATTAATAAACTGGTAAAAAGAATTCTATATATCTTTTTATTTAATTTTATTTAGTTTTACATATATAGATTTACAAATGCAAAACAAGAAATTGCCAGAAAAGGCAAAACAAGAAATGAATTTCTGGAAATCAGCAAAGTTCAGTTTCCTTATTTTTAATAAAATAAATGCTGAAATGGATATCAAAATTTTTTTAGTGCGCCGATTTAGTGCTTATTCATTGTTTTCCAATTTCAAACAAAGAACATGTAAAATGACTTTTTTCACTCGTTCTTTTTGAGCATCTCTTTATTAATCGATCATCTGTTTCCTCAAAAGTACAATATTTTAAAGTAGATGCTTTCAAAAATATACTTTGAGTACCCACACTAATTTCACTCGATCGAAACCAGTATTTAGAAAGAATAAATGGGAAAACAATGGAAATAAGAAATGCAATGGATTTTAAAGCATTACAGCTCTGTATTCCATTTTGATATTGCTATTTTTTATTGTTTTCAAAAGATAATTCTAAGAAACATATGTCAAATCACAATGTTTTTTTCTCATTTTAATGACTCTTGAAAACTAAAAAGAAGTAAAAAGGGATTTCTTTTTTTTCCAAAAAAAGAATTCAATGATTGGTTTTGCACGTAATTAGAAATTTGGTTGTCTACCTGAATATTGTAAAGCTGATACTGCAAAATATAAGCAAGGTTTACAAAGAATTTTTTAAAATGCGCGTGATTACATATCATAACGAAAAACAACAATGATTATTTTTTAATGTTCAGAGTGCTTTTCAATTAAATTGATCCTCTTAAAATCTATATTTGAAGAGTCACAATCATACGCGCAATCATTGGAATTAATCAGTAATAACATAAATTTTGCATTATTTTTTGTACAATTGTTAATATGATAATTTTTATATTCTGAATTAATATCTGTAAATTGTGGCATGCATTATGTAAAAATCGTTGAAGACGCTATACAAGACAGACTATTAAATTTAGAGTTACAACATTTGAAAAGTATTTACTTCTTCTGGGGCAGATACTTAATAAAAAAAAGTTTAACTAAAAATGCAATAAAAAAATGATAATCTCTTGACTTACAAATTTATTCCCTAATTACACGTTCTATTTGAGAAATTTATTGTTATTTTAATCTCAATGATAATATAAGGGGTATTTGACATATTGAAGTTTTTCTGAGTGAATTTTGCATTTTAATTTATTTAATACTTTCATTTAATTGCAGATTTTAAAGTTCAGAAATTCGAGCTAGTGTCAGACACGTATTAGGTAACTAAATTTGTAATGTTTTTTTATTAATAACTTTGGGGTATATTATTGCTCAAAATATTTTATGCTACTTTAAAATTAAAAAGAATTAATTCATTAATTTAATTTTAATTAATTCTGTAATTTCTTATTTGCATTTTTTACTTTGATAATTTTTTTAAAAATTAGATTTAGCTATGCAAAAATACTTTTTCATTATATTATCACATGCAACAAAATAACTAGAAAATGAATCATCAATTCGAATTTGTTAATAAATTTCGAACGACCAAGCAAAAGTAAATATTGGATGTTTTTTTAAATATGATAATGCATTTTGGTTGGCATTTATTTTATCAATATTGTGGTGTAAAAATCGTTACGCTCAAAATGTAACTAAGTTAGACAGAGACAAGACGGTCGAATCAAGCCTAAATCTTTACGAGTACATGATGTTCGATTGGAGAAATAACAAGCACATGTGATTTCAAATCAACATGTCAACTATTGCGATGCCGAGTTTTTGCTTTCGTGATTCAAACATTTTGTAGAAATAGAACAATGAATCAACGATAATAAACCCGAGGGGTCAGAAAAATATACAAATACCAAAAAAAATATACAAAAAATAAGAACGTAATTATTGAAATCAATTTAAGTAAATACGCAACCTACTGACAACAGTAACCTTTAAAAAAAGAGGTAATTACAAATAAATAGAATTACAAATAATTTAATATTTAAGATTTGATATTTAAGAATTCAATATAAATCATTAGAAGGATTTGAATGTGGTTGATACAGAATGATAGACTTAAATATACTTTCGAAAAATTAAACATTTTCATGAAGATCTAAGATCTCGCCAATTAATGAGTGATCGCCAAGATCTTGCAACCATTTCTCATCGCGCGTTGGCGCTAATTTCAAACTACGCGCCGGACACTGATAACCAGGTCTGAGATGAATAGTAGCAAATCCTCCAGAGACAAAGGTATCGGTGTATAGTTTAGGTGATCGAGACAAATTACTGGCGTCCGGAGGCTTTGTTGCACCAACACGTTGGTTATTGTCGCTTCTGAAAAGCTTTCATGAAGCGTGAATAAATGCGCCAAGGAAAACGTGATGAATTGAAGCCAAAAGTGTACGCAGAAGTAATTTTCAGGATTGATGGTGTTCTGTAGTCACCGCATCACGCATCCGGCCTTGGCGAGGGCAAAGAATAATTCTGACTCATTTACCTTTGAGGTGGGAGGAATCAAAGGATGAAAGATGAATGCAGATCTTTTTTTTACTCGTATGTTTTAAATATTGTGCGATCCTAATCATACAGAAACTAGTCGGTCATCATTTTTTTTTATTATTATTATGTTGATTCTCAGGAAATGGAAAAGCTGTTTGGTTTCTTGAATATTGTGAGGCTGCTTAATTGCAAGTGGCTTGAGGTTTGTGTTTTCTGATTAAAGGTTATCGAGTTTGTACATGTGTCTAAATTACTTATAGAGATTTAACGAGGAAAAGTTGAAATAGTGTTGATTTATGCATGACCAAAAGCAGGGGAGGAAAGAGGGGGAGATAATTGAAAATGAAAAGCTATTTTATCTACCACTGATGCTTGGGTATTTCGCTTCAATATCTTAGATGGAAATTCAGGAAGAAAGTTTGTGTGTAAATTGTTGAATTGGATTGTAATCGATTAACTGATATTTCTTTCTTGCATATTGTGTGGTGTTAATCAATAGTTAAGATAAAACAGGATTGAGTTTGTTTGTGTTTTATGATATAAAAGCCATCTTTGGATAAGCTGTAACCACACTCATGTCTGTATCAATTTATAATAAATTAATATATTAGATGATATCTGTATTAATTTATAATAAAATCCAAATGTCTAAAAGCGTAAAAATGAGAGTCATGGGAAAGAGCAACAATGATGTAAGGTATGGTACAATACTAAGCTTGGCTAATGTTTAGATATGATTATAAAAACAATATTAAAAAAAAAAAAACTAAAACGGTTAACATGCGGAGTTTTGGATAATAACTCGCCCAAATCAGGGCGACATTACTGAAAAAAATGTAAAACGCTGTAAAAAAATTGGACATTCAACAAGAATGTGTAAAATCGACATAGGGCTTTTACAAATTAAGCAAATAGGTTTGGCTCCCCCATCAACAAGATAAAATAGAAAGATGCTCTTCTTTATTACTATCAACATGATTTGGTCAGATCATTACTGACATCTACTGAAATGCATGCGTATCTCTTAAAGATCTGTAAAATTCCCAAGCCATGGTTGCATCAGAGAGACTGTTTAGAGTCAAGTAAAGTTCATTTTTCTTTCTTTATTAAATGGGTGAACAGAATACTTTAATTTACTTCAAGAAATGTTAAATTATAAATTTAAATCCTTTATAAAATCATATCAAGGTTCAATGTTTACGTGGCTTGCTTTCTTATTCGTTGCATTTCTAATTGTTTTCATCAAATACTTTAATATAGACTTTAAAATAATCAAACGAAAAAAACTTTTGTTTATGTTCATTATTATAAATATATTAAGTAATATTTTCTGTTTCATATATGACACAAACAAATAATAATTAGAGATATCATAGGGTAAATAGAAAAATATGGATTTTTTTTATACTAGGATATTGAAAGATTCATCCAATTCTTAAATGGAAGGTACTTGTCAAATAAATGTGATTACTGAAAATTCTTGCGATGAACTTTATATTATATATATATTAGTACATGAACAGTTAGACACGTATGTATTTAACAACACTTCTCAATGTGGGCTATATTCAGTACCTCGCAGTGTCACTCACATCCAGTTAAAAAATTCACAAGTGTGGATCATCTCTAGTTTCGAGCAGCTGAGAGTTAGACCTACAGGTCTGTCGAGCTCTTGGCCCACTCTCTGAGCTTTTCTGTTCTATGGCTGAAGTTTTATATTTTTCCACTGTATTTAATGATGGCGTCCGGCCCTAAACACCATCCTTTATCATGTATTCAAAACAGGCTGTTTGGCAGCTATTATCACAATAGCGTACGGACAGCTCGTAATTCCACAGGTATAGCAGATGTTCCACGTTTCGGGGGTCTTGTACTGCTTTTCTTCCGCAGTCCACAGAAGACGTATACCTGTCCCACAACTGGCTAACTGATCATCTTCTCAGGTGAGTTAAGAGGTGTGCAACCAAAGGAGTGATATATCTGCTTCCTGATTTTGTATAGAACCAAAATATAGGCCATCCACGCGTCCCCTGTGACTGCTAATCAGTGGACATGTCCATAAGTATACTTTCTGATGATTAAGGATGATAGAATGACTAAAGTGGGGATGATGATGTCGTTTCCGCGTTACTACGGAAAGGGTGTGCAGTAGCTTCTGAGGGTAAAGACCCCTGAGCACCCGAGGGCAGAAGTCTGACTTTTAGCTCATATGAAGATGACACTCACACATTCACTTGCACAACTCCTTTTTACAGGGGGGCACATTCACACACCTCACAGATAGAACACAGATGAAGAACAGCCATGTCCGAACTGGGATTCGAACCCGGGAAGCCCAGATCACGGAAGAGGCGTTACCCGTATGCCAGGACGCCGGCAACTAAAGTTGGGATTAATGTTGAAAAAGTAGATAGCGAACTTAAGATTGTGTTGTCGAATTTAATGGCACAAGATCCAGAATAAGCTATACAGAGCCAGATATATGGTTAATAGGAAAGAAATTGCATAAAAAATCAAAAAGCCTTCAATAAAAACAAAAATTTATAAAGAAAAAGACTCATTATGATTCATGCATCATGAAGTCTATGGAAAAGCTGTAAAACTATATAGTAATGCTTTATAGAAGTTTAAATAATATAAAAATTTTGGATAAAATATTAAATACTAATTACTCTTAAAAGCTTACAAATGCTTTTGTGAGGATTTTCCACCAACAGAATTCGCATGTCTACTGACAAGGAGTTAAAAAAACCCTTAAGATGAAGATTAAAATATGGAATTCAAATGTGAAGAACTTTGATATATTATTGTATTACTGTACATGTTTAATAATAAAATATACCAATCTTGTAATGTAATATTAATTTTGACTATTTACTGGCAATTGTTATCAGAAAACGCTAAAAATTTGGATACTTTTTTAAAAAGTCATGAAATTGGAAACAAAAATTTCATTTATAAAAATGTTTTTCTGCTTTAAGATAAAATTAATCGAATTGTCTAAAGAGTTTCACAAACTGATTTTTATTCCTGTAATCTAAACTAACATGTTGTTATTTTTTCTTAACATGAAATAGAGCATCACATCAAACAAACTTTCTTTGCATCCGAGGAAAAAAAACACGAAATTAAACCAAAACAAATAACCAAAAGCACATTGATCAGTTTAAATCTGTCTAATCATTTCCAAATTATTATTAGAGGTTTGATTTTAAAAGAGAAAGGTTTTGACCACCATTATGTTTTTAAACAAATTAACTGAAAAAAAAATAAAAGAAAATATTACATCCGATATTTCTTAACAATATTTGTTATTGTAGGATTAATTTAACAGCCTAGTTAATTCTCCAGTGAGAATATACTCAGTGACGTAATTGTACAGTATGGGGCTTCCGTTATTCGTTTAGGATAAAATCTATTTTCCAATTTTGAGCTGTAAAATCATAGCAGTGTTATCTTTGCATTTATAATATTTCGGTAGACTGTAGTTCGGTAGTTTCCTAAACTGTAATTAAGTCGCTGTACTCATCAGTTACTGATAAAAAAGCGTTTCCGCAAACAGAACTTCAGTGTGAAGTTAAACATTTCATGACTAGTTTTTTTCAACACTATTTTCACGACTTGATCATGAATGAAAATCTGATATGAAAAATAAAATTGGAATACATAGATTTTTTTTTTTAAATTTAAGACAAAGTTTTTATTTATGTAGATATTTTTAGAAAACATAATATTTTTTCCCCCAGATGAAACGAGAGCACAAGTGAAATTTTTTTCTAAATCTCAAGTCTTAATCTACTTTATGATACTCTTCAAATGGTTTTATAAATTCATCTGGAATCAGTCTTAAGCTAGTGATTTTCTGATGTGATAAATCAATGCCACTAAAGATGAACATTTTAATGATCTCTATTAGAAATCGAGTTTTGCTTTACAAATAAATTCTTCTGATAGTTTTTTGTTTTGTTCTTTCTTAAATATTAAAAATATGAATATTATATCAAGCACAATATTGTCCAATAGAAATAGGAGAAACAGGACAAATGTTGGTGATATTGAATTAAGAAATCATAATGAAAATAATTTAATTCTTTAAGAATTAATGCTTTTGAAAGAAAATCAAGAAACGAATCCATAAGTTACACATCTTTAATTAACTGCCACAGGAATAATTTATGTTTAGGAAAAATTTTAAAATAAAAATAAACGCACTCGAAATGGGGATGCAAAAAAGGTTTATTAAGACAGCTACATATTTTCTTAAAGTCGGCTTATCAAATTTTCAGATAATGAATTTCTTCCAAAGATAATTTTCTGTCCTTCTGTTTAGTAAAGTTCTATTTCAGCATTTCATCCAGGCCTAGGGGAATCACAAAACGGAAGATCTTATTAGAAGAAGCGATACCTGACTTGAGCCCCACCATTTAAGTTTAATATTTAATTTCTGGGCAGATCAGTCGCTTTTAAAGGACCAGAAAGCTTTAAACCCGTCCAGGGTCAAACAACTTCAACTGGTAATTTGGGGAAGTTTGGAGAGAGGATTATGACTGAGGTATTGCACTCTTTTTAAGTCTGCGGTTCAAAATTCGGCTTTAAAATATCTTTTCCATTTCAAAATGGGTCTTTAACAATCCCCTGTCCATTGAAAACCCAACGTTCCCTAAACAACCCCATGTCAGAAAACAATTCACGAAAACTAATACAGGATCTGATCCTTTAACATTTTAAACTGAACTTTATCAAATTCATATAGGGATTTTAATAAAATTGTTAAATAATTTTATTTTCAATTATTATTTATGTTTCGTGTTTTTACATATCTTCAGGGCAACATTATTAAATAAACAGGGTATGAGATTACTCAAGATTCAATTATTCAAGTTTTTTTATACACAATATACTGAAACGAACTTTTCGGTAAGAGATATATAATTACGCGTTTTGCTATTTTAAATTAATAAAATGTACTCCTTGAAAGTACTTATTTAAAGATTATATTTAAATCGATAGAAAAATATTTGTTTCTGAAATTTTGGAGGAGGTACAAGATCCTTGTGATTTGGATTACCTAAAAACCCTTAGAAAGTTTAATCCATTTTTGCGTTTTTCCAATTTTGGGGTCGCATTAAATTATTTTTGGTTTGAATGGAAGGGGTGTGAAATTTTTTTCTATCATAAAAAGGATTGATTGCAAGAGAAAAGAAATTAATGATGCTTTTCTCTATTTCAAAACATTTTGCTGATACTTCCCGACAGAATTTCAAAAACCGATTAAAACAGTGTCAAGCACTCCCAGCTGCAACATTCAAGTAACAATTCGTGTCATTTCACAACCTCATCTGACACCTGACTTGAGGTGCTCTCCGAGAGTCATTTCGCAGCCGGCCCGAAATCCCGGCGCACATTTGCCTGCCTAGCCGAAGCGAGCCCCACCATTTAATCAAGCCTGCCATAGGGTGACAGAAATGATTCTCCTCCGAACCATAATGTATATAATATATGTAATATATTATCGGTTTAGACGAGAACTGTGTTACGTACGAGCCGACATTACTATGAATGGGGCACACGGCCCCACTAAACTACCGGCGCTATGTTTACCTTAGACCAGGGCGTAGCATGTTTATGACCACCTCCGCGCGATGTTTATCACGCGGGTTCAGTGTTAAATGGCCGAAGTTTTGATGCGGGCGGTGGCAGCAGTCTACTGGGATGCATCAGGCGGTTTGGCAAGCTTCTTCGAGACTTGATGGACGTCCGTTGCTGTTTTGCTGTTGCTGCTGGCTGGATATGATGGAGGGGGCGACCTTATTTCCGAGATTATTTGGCTCACGGTTGATGTATGGGAGTTACATTGAGGACAAATGACGGATATCAAAGGCATCATCAGATGAAAAAGTGGGTAGTGTGAAGTTTCTGAGCCTTGCGCCTGGCATTTTATTTTGAGAAATAAAAACTTGTGTGAGAATTTTTTTTTTTTTTGTAAATATTTGCATTTTCTATTTTGAATTCTATGTTACAGATCAAATTTATTTTTAATGAAAAAAATATTAACTGAAAAAAATAAAATAACATGTGATGCTATATCTCAAGTTACCACAATGCTTAAAATAAAAATATCGAGAAAATATATTTTGTTCGCGATTATAATATATCTAAAAGTAATTCATACATTCAATAGAACAATAATCAATTTTCGGTATTGAATGTAATGGAAATTAAAGATTTAAAATAAAAGGTATTTTCATTTCTTAATATCCTTTCTACACCAATAAAAAGTTAAAACAAGTATTAAATTATTTATCAGTGTTGTTGATGATGGTGCAATAAGACTATCTATACATTGTTGTCCGTGACCTTCGAAAGGTATTTTATTTCGAAAGTCATGGCTGAGCTGAATTATGAAACAGACAAATAAGGGAATTACTTATTCCCATCCCCTCAGAATTCGGATATATCAAAGCCTGGCGATTCTTTTTTCTTCATTTTAATTTTTAGTTAACATTGTGTTTAAATTTGATTTACGAGATCAATATATCAAAATTTATTTAAGCTAAAATCAAGTATCATGTAAATTTCAAAACACTATACTTATTTCCATGCTTTCAAATTTGCTTGCAAATGAGTGTGATCTAATTTGTTTCAAAGATTTCTGAGTTATTTACACAAATCAACAGTCCTGAAAGAATATTTGTATTGTATTAAAAATAATTTTTTTTATTATGGTTAGAATTACTTATTTTATGCTTGAATGCAAATTTTTATTACTATGGTGAAAATTACTTTTGAATTCAAATTTTTATACGCAAGATTCTGAAACGAACTCCCTTCAAAATAGCCCGCAATCAATTATTTCACTTTTGCCAAAATGTATGGGATTTAAGAACTGCTTATATAGAGATAAAATCATCTGTAAAACTGTTTTAGGAATCGCCATGGAGATAAAACATAAGTTCATTTTCATCATTTTTTACCTTCTGCTTTATGAAGGGTATTTCTAATTTACGAAGCTAATTCCGAAGTATTGTAATAGTCAAAAAATTTAAAATCCGAATTTTGATGAATGACGAAATGATGATAAACGCATTTTTGGACATAATGTCTTTCTGTGAACACGATAAATCAGAAACGCTTGAACTCGGCGGATTAAATTTGGTGACGATAGTAAATTTGTAGATTTTGACAGAATTTGAGCGATATCCACTCAAAGAAAGTCTTTCTGTCTGTCTGTCTATTTGATGACAGGTGAAAGTGATAAGTACAAAATGTAAAGAGATAAACCGATAAAATTTGGGCCACTCTTTTTCTTTTAAGAGTTAGCATATGAAGAATAGATGAAATTTTGAATGAAATCCGACAAAGGGTTGATCGTCTGTACTTTCCCATGCATGTAACAAACGCAAATCAGAAATGCAGCGACTCGAAATAATGAAGTTTGGTATTCAGTTTCAGTCTTAGTTTCTAAAATGTAAATTTTTATTAAATTTTGAATCACATCCGTCAAATAGCTAGTCTGTGCATTTTCATGCATGTAAACATGATGACTCAATGATTCAAAGATTACGTTAAAGTATATTTTTCATATGAACTTTTTACTAAAGCTGTAGTTATTCAGTCGAAAAATAAAAATGGCTCATAAAATAAATACTTGGTTTTTCTTTTTCCCACTGTGCTACGAATCATAGCGTAAAAATTTCGTTTTAAGGCTCGAACGTTACTTACTTTCGCTATGGCACTGTGAGAAGTCTTATCAACTCGATTAACTACTGATTGTACTTATGTGTCTAATCAATGCAATTTTTAATCACAGGTGGCGTTTCCTTGGAGATTCACAAAAAACTTTAAAATTGCAAGAATATCGAAAAGATATTTAAAACGTAATAAGAAGCTGATTTATTCTATTGATTCAAAGATATAATGTTACTTTTAAAATAGATAAAAACATTAACATGAAAGTAATTGTTTAAAATTCGACAATTGATAAAAAAGAAAACGCCATCGAAAGAGAAAAGTTAATCTGATAAGGGGGAAAAAAAGATTGGAACAACCGATACATTCATGAAATGATATGAATTTGTTTTAAACAATTTCATCTCCTTTGTGTACCAAACAAAAGGATTTTAAATGTAACAGCATAAATTACAAATGAAATGTGAATTCTTAATTATAACAGTAAATAGTGGAATCTATCGAAATAATTTCCCATTAATATTTTTTTTGACAGTTCGAGTTGCGTAGATTTTTAATCACTTTGTATTAACATCCTAAAATTGTAAACAAATACTCGAGATAGTGGTATTCTTGTGAATGTGTGGTGAATGTTTCACACATAGCCTACTCAAACTATATGCAAATCGCCCCAGAAATAGATACCATTGAGATTTATCCTCTACAGTCAAAAACTAGTTCAGCTATCGTTTGATCGCAGTTAATAAATCACACCTAAGTCCCAATCACTAAGATCTATCATTGTGACTGAAATGTTTTTTATCTTGAGACTACGTTAAGAGCGATTCCCGCTGCGCTACAAGACCATTACCGTCTGGAAAATCACTCTAATCGACGATTATGTTTCTTCTCTTGCTCAATATGAAAGAGCAAGAAAATCGGCAAGGAAAATAATAATGCTTGTAACAAAGGAATGGTCATCAAGTTAAAATACGCCGTTGTTGTTGACCCCTTCCCAGTGTTTCCGATGTGGGCGGGACCAGATAATGTCTCCAATTGCAACACTGATGAGCTATAGACTATTTTTAGAGACGAATCCTTGGGGACTTTCGGTAAATTGAGATTAATAGACCGTCATTTGTAATGAAGAGAACTAAATGCTTGTTTAATCAAAAGTAAAAAGTATTAGATTTACGTCATAAGTTTTATTCATTTATATTTCTTTATTTCGGGTCAGGTTGCAGTCCAATGATATCGCAGATAATTGTGTTTTACGTCCAGAGCATTATCCATCATTTGTAGAGATCTCTCATAATGATGATTCGATGCTTAAATATTCCCCAGAGGCATGTTTCTGATTTACCATCAGGCATTTCTCTTTCTGTTTTGCGAATTTCTGGGATATAATTAGAATAGATGGATTTCTTTCAGTAATAGTTCTTTCAAGAGAAATCAATATGGAATTCTGACTTTGCATTACGAAAAGTAGAATATTTACATTCTGATGTATAAATATTATCTAAAGTATGTCTTTATGCTTTTATATATAATACTCAGAATTTGATTTAGCACATTTTACGCTGAATACATTGAAAATAGAAATGTAAAATATCAATAACCATTATCCTGACTATCGCCAGTAGAATTTTCAAAATAAATTTTCTAAATTGTCTCTCTTGTATTAATATTATATATATAAAATATTTGATATAATGAATGCTTTTAATATTTCACAATGTTCACCTTCACAATGTTTATAGATGGACACTATCTGTAAATTGTGTGATACCATACGTTTTATTAAAAAAAAAGTAAATCAAATCATTCTGTAGGGAAGGTCACTGGACTTAGAACCACTAAATTTGGCACAGTCAATTTTTGATTAATAGATGTACAAAAAAAAAAAAAAGTTAAAAAAATTTTTTTTGAATATTTTTTAAAATTCAATTAGTTTTAGAAACTTAATTAAAAATTTCAAAAATTCAAGTTTGATTAATTGCTATTCAAAAAAGGTTTTTTCAAAAAATTTTGAATAGAAAAATTTAATTTTAAAAACTTAATTGAACTTAATTTACACTTAGTTTAAAAATTAAAGCTCGATTAACTGTTAATTAAAAATTAACGCATTAAAATTCATCAATATTTTCATACTATATTATTGCACAAACTATTTTTACTCCACATTAAAATTCAAATCAGTAGGAGTGGTCTCTCCACAATATTCTCG
Source organism: Argiope aurantia (assembly GCA_026543865.1). Lineage (NCBI taxonomy): Eukaryota > Metazoa > Arthropoda > Arachnida > Araneae > Araneidae > Argiope > Argiope aurantia. The sequence goes on from JAPMOR010065379.1 coordinate 44,859, forward strand.
GATATTTTCTAATAAAGATGTTAACCCCTTAGCCACCTCGCATAAAATTACTGTAAAGCCATGAGCATCACGTGCTGAAATTTTTATTCAAGTTCGCGAATATTTTTTATTTCAGAACACTGAGAAAAACAAAATATGCATTTGGAAATCGAATATAAATTTCTGATGTCCTTTTTGTCGACCGATAAAAACCAAAATTTGACGCACATATAAAATTTCATCTATTTAAGGAATTTCACTTCTGAGTCAGCGCTGTTACATGCATGCGAACGTAACAGATAGACGGTCGACTCGTAGATGGATTTGGTTCACAATCTGATAAGAAACATCTTAGATACTAAATTTTGCTTACATTTATAATTATCGTGTCCACTTGCATTCAGATAAACAAAAACTTGTAAGTGGAGCAAGTTTAAAAATTGATAGGAGTCTACATATTTCGTATACGGAACCACATACCAAATTTATCCGCCTAAGTTAATGCGTTTTTGAGTTATTTGGTTCGTTCATAAGGAAGACAGACAGACATAACAAAATTCGAAAAAGCATTTTTCAACCTTAGGGAGATTTGAAACGTGAAGATTAATCCAAATCTCGAGTTCAAATTTTTTTGATGATTAGAATATTTTCGCTTTCGTGCTTTTCCATACAGCTACAATATTTTCATTTCGTGCGAGAGAAAATAAAGATGTTTTTCGTATACCAATTTTTTCTTCTCAAAATTTAAAATAGATTTTGACACATATATTGCAAGAAAATTTAATAGTTCTAGTTTCTATAATTTTCTATATTTATGTTCATTAGAGTAGCGACAATGTTAATAATATTTTTTGTATACATATCATAGCTTATTATATAAATAATAAAAATTAAGTAAAAATAGATGAATGAAGACTGATGTGGTATTTTGCTATGATGTTTTGGATTAGAGATTTTCATCTTTTTTTACTTTTTACTTTCTCATTTAGATGCGATTCAAACTCGAGATTTTCAGGAAACCTCATGTTTCAGACTTTTGGGAGTATGAAAAACATGTTGATAAACACAATAACTCAAAAACGTTTTGCACTAGAAGGATGAAATTTGGTATATGGAAAAATCTCAATTTGTAGATTTCTGTGCAATTTTTGAATGATATGCATTCACAAGAAGCCTGGAAGAATAGAAGCGCAAGAAGCCGAGCACATGTGAACATAACTACAAAACATATAAAGCTAGATAAATAAAATTCGGTACATAAGTTTAGCATCTAAAATACAGATTCTCATCATATCCTGACTAAATCAATCTAAGAATTGAAAGTCTATCAATCTGTACATTTCGTATACATGTAAACACTATAACTTAAATAAATGAAATTTGGTATGTGATTTTGTGACTACAATTGCAATTATAATAATCAAATTTCAGTTTCAATCCCTCAGAAGAAAGGTGTGAAAAATACATATCCGATTTTTGGGTTCTTGTGTATTAATCGCATGATCGTAATTAATTCCCCCCAAAAATCGCTAAAGATCGCATGATGCTTTTGATAAAACTGCTAGATTCTTGCCAGATATCATATTTGTTCGCCAATGACTACGCAGGTTCGCGACCTTTTAAATCTCGTTTTTGATGATTTTTATAAATATTATTTCATTAAAAATGCTCTTTATAATAATATTATTCATTACACATATAAAATACAACTTTATTAGTGATAGTTTTCAGGAAGTATTAAATAACAAACACAAAAAAACCAATGAGTGGACTGATTTGAAAATCCTTGCAGAGAAGAAAAATCTACTTATGATTAAATTCAAATATTTAAAATAAAAGTTTTTCACCATTTCTGAGTTTGATACAAAATAAATTCAGAAAAATGGCGAAAAAGTTGGAAATTCTATTGCTGATTATTTGCAGTCTATCTATGGACTGCAGTCTTTTTCATTATTCCAAGATTAGAAGCAAGTCGTTCTGAAATGAATTTTCAGTCACCCAAACAATCTTCATATCGCATAACATTTCGGTTACTGAATACGTAACTATTTTCAATAAGTACCGACTATCCTTTTGAAGCTGAAGAAACTTCAGTTGCCAATATAATTTGAAAGAATCGTCGATGCTACCTTATTAAGAGTTTCTAATTTAATGTAAATACAGACAAAACTACTCTAGTATCGTCATTACTTAATAATTAATCAAGAAATGAAAGCCTATTGTCATTCCACGATGTATCTCTCAAGAAGACACTTCAATCATAGGAATCTGCTCATATTCGTTTGAATTATACTTCAATTAATTTTATATTATTTATATAGGGACATTCTTATGCTCCCCTAAAGAAACTTTAAAATTTAGAACTCATCTTTATCTTAGTCACTAATTGGCATTTTTCTTATTATCTTTATATTTCTCTTTTAATTATTCAGTTAAAATATTTTTCATAAAAAAATGCTTTGTATATATGTTTGAATATTTTTCAAAAGTAATCATCCAGCCTAAATTATGTATATGCAAGCGCACAAGAGTCTTGTTAATACAGTCACTTAAACACATTTTTTTTTCTTAGTAGAATTAGATTGAACAATCAAATGTTGCTTATTCAATGTTGTTAAAATACAAACATATTGCGATGATAACAAAAATTATAATTTAATAAAAATTAACAGCCTTATTTTGTAAGGAATATTCAGCTATTGGGCAGTCTTTAAGGTAGATTCTTATAGAACCTATTACAATGGTTCTCATGACAAGACTTCGGAAAAATCTCTTCAGCTGTTCACCTATCATCGTCCTTGAAACCTAAACCCCCGCTTATATATATATATGTGTGTGTGTGTGTGTGTGTGTGTGTGTGTGTGTGTGTGTGTGTGT
>JAPMOR010065379.1:47724-90141 GCA_026543865.1 Argiope aurantia
TGTGTGTGTGTGTGTGTGTGTGTGTGTGTGTGTGTGTGTGTGTGTGTAATGTTTTGCCCATGTTATCTTTTGAATAGGATAACCAGAGTAATTTTATTTGGATTTTAACTGGCTTGGAATATCTTGTTAGAAATGAAAAAATCTCGGAGAAATTCGTAAATGGCCAATTTAGGTCGAAGTGGGTGGGTAAAATTTTCATTTCGCTATAACTTTCGCAATATTGACGATAGAAAAATAAACCAAATTAGTCAAATTAGCGCCTCATTAAAGCGAATAACTTTTGCATTTGAATTTTTAGATAACTTCATTATCATAGATGTTGGGGACTGAGGAGTGATTTTTACACACTAATTTTGACTGTTTCTAACATCAACAGTTTATGTTGCCAGATAGTATCTAAATGAATCTACCTTTGTCTTCTAGCTTGACGAGAGGAATTTGACTCATTTCTGAGTTGAAAACTGTCTAATTAAAAAAAAGGTTTTATTCTCCAACTTTGTAAATCTTGTAAAAGTCCTGTATATAAGCTACTTAAGGAATATAATAACCAAAATATTTCAAGTGCTGAAATATCTGATAGTAATCATCGCAATTTTACTTCAGTAGGTCGACGGGTAATATTAAGACATCAATATTGTCTATCTTAATTCGGAATTTGTTTTGATTCTCAGAATAAAAATTATTTTATTAAAGTTAAAGACTTAGTGTTTTTCTTTTAGATTATTTGATTTTTTTTTTTAATTTTACGAGATGATTTAATGATTGTAGCATCTTGAATTTCTCTATACTTATTTATCTTATTCAAATATTTGACGGCTACATTCATTATAAAGAACAATTCATTAATTTATAGAGATGAAAACATATTTTAATTTCAACCAGCGATATCTTACATTTAATTAAACCGCATTTTTACCGTCTCTATGCTATATCACTTATTAGTTTATTTGTTGAGAAAAACACTTTAAAAAATAGTTGAATATAAGCAGAATCCTATCATAAATTTAATAAGTACTTAACCTACATTTGTTTTATAAGAAAGATACTGACAATCGTAAACCAGCTTTCGCTTATCAAACTGATTGGGTCTGTGTCTGTCGTTTCTATCCAAAGCGCACCCATGACAATGAAGTCAGTCATAATTATCTTCTTAAGCCGCTTAGTTTTGAATATTGCGAATTGAAATGTCATATTCAAACTTGCGTAAACCCTCGCGATCAATCAAATCTGTTACTATCATCTATAAGAGACACTACCATTCATTTATTCATTCATTCTTCCATGCAGTTAATCGGTTTACATTTTCTCTGGCAACTTTTTTTCCCCAGTTTTGTTTTGTTTTGTTTCAGGCTTTTAAGACGATCCATTCCAGCTGGAAATGTCAAGTATTTTCCAAAAGGAGACAGTAATAAAAGTTAACAAAAATCGCACTTTTAAATCATTATTGAATAATCCTAGAAACACAACACTAAATGGTTAGTGTAACTGTCATTTTTAAAGCAAGAAAGCCGGTAATCAATACAGACAATTGCCCGTAGAGTTACGAAATTATCCGACAAGAAATTACCATTTTTTTAACGCCTTCGGGACGCAAGGAAGTCTTCTTTATTTAATGAAGAAAGAAAATTTGGGGCTGAGACGAATTCTTAAATTAAGCGTTCAAATGGTACGCCCGATTAACTCTAAGTTAATGTGAAATGATTATACAGAATACTTATCTTCCAAGTTCAGAAACACTTTTTAAATAATTCAGCAAGCAGTGAGCGTTAAGAGTTATTATTGCTTTCAATGTTCTTGGCAATACCGAGTTTGGTGAAGTTGAAGTTAATATTTAAATGAGCAAAACAAACAGCTATTTGACGTTTATAGGACATACCACTAAATGTATAGATAAAAGGGTTGATTTGTTTATTCTTTTTTTTTGTCATCTTTCCTCTTGTAATTTGAGTTCAGTCCGATACTTCCCCGATATCAATTAATCTTAATGTTCTGTGAGTGATTTGCGCTAGTAAATGCGCGTGTTCGTGTTGTTGATGAGTTGAAATCCTGCTTTCCTTCACGGGTGAGTATGCGTTTTTGTGTAATTAACCCCTTAACTGGTTCGCCTTTGCATTTTATGATAACATTAAAAAAAACTGATATATTATCAGCTAAAGAGGTTACTGACTTCACACTTTTTTTAATGTTTTTTTTAAATCTATTTTTACCTTATCATTTTCATTATGATAAATTGATTTTTTACACCAAAAGTTCAATTATGTTTATTATTAATACTTGAAGATGCTTGTTTGGATACAACTTCATTAATTAATATTTATTATACTTAACATAATGATAGATAATTCTTTTTTCAAAATTTATCTTATTATATGTCAAAAAATTTATAAATGATAAGAGTTTTTTTTTAATTGTCGCCTTTTTATGTGTCTATAGTAAACAGAATTTAATTTTTAAAATATAAGCTTTTCTTATTTCTTTAAAATATTATTTTAATTTTATTCTATAATTTTTCAATTTTAAAATAATTTCATTTAGCATTAAATTCAGAAATTTTTTCCAATGAAGTGGAACAATATCTTTTCTTCTAAAATTGATCTAACAATATAGTGAGAAATTTTTACTCAATACAAATTCAATATTATTGAGGCATAACTTTTTTTTTGTTTAAATTCAATTGGCAATATGTTAAAATTTAAGATTTTGCAATAATGATAAATGCAACATAAAATGAGTAATAATTCATGTAAGAGGTTTTAAATACTAGAATCTTTTTTGAACACGTTTCTAAATCGTTGCAATCTGCGCCTTCATGGGTAAGATATCTGATACGGAAGATTAAGATATGGAATATCTGAGTCACAGAGAAGTGAATCCTTGTGATCTTTTATGTCGTTGTGAATCCCATCGGATTCTCTATTTTCTGCAATCAAATAATCTTACCGCAGGACTTGCTTGTAATGATCCCATCACAGTGAAATTCTGTATGAATATGCATCTAGAATAGAGTGCGAAATGCATCAAAGAGATTATTGACGAAAGAAAATTAATCCTATTAAAAATGAAGAGCAATTATAGAGTAAATGTAGTATAGCATGAAAATAGCTCTTAATATTACGATGAGAGTAATTATCAAGTTTTGCAATAAAAAAGGAAAAGGAAATAGATAGCGCTCATCAATCTGCAATGTATGCTCATAGAATCTAAGATCGCGATTAATTCAAAGTTAACAGAAATATGAGATTAACGCCGGAATTATTATTGACTATCTCTTAAAGTACCATAAAGACCTCATAGGAGGATTTTATTTCTTTTTTAATAATTAAAAAAATGCCTAGCATACATTTTTGTAGAATAAAACATCTTCTATAGAGTGATTTCGTACTTTATCCACATATAATAGAAATTCAGCATGTTTTTTCGCACTCATCTAACGTCCTTTAAACACAAAGCATCCGCAAGGATAAATTAAGCATAGTGATTAGTACCTCGGACTAATTTTAACAAGAAATTTTATGAATACATGCTATAAATGGTGAATGAGAGTCTTTAAGCAAATTTCTTATGTTGTGGTCAAAATCAGAATCACATTACAGATTTTCCAAATGTCATTATATCTATTCCCTTTGTCCGTGAGATTGTGCAATGCATCTCAATGATCGAATTTTAAGATTTTTTTTTCTTCTTTTTTGCTATTTCTGCACTGCGTATGACATTACGTCTTCAAACTATCGTCGCATATACTTGCACTCTAAAATGATCAATATGGTCGAGTAGTGATTTTTTCATGCCAATAAGAATGAAGGTTCGTCATTGATTTTATGTCAAATCTTTTTGACTTTGCTATGAGCTAAAGTAGCGACATAGCCATGGTAAATGACACACGGGAATAACACGTTCCTCTTTTCATCGTATTTGGACCTAAGATGTGAAATAAACAAATATTTTGTCCTAGCCATGCCCGTTTTCTAGTTTGGAGCATTGTTCACCTTGTCACCATGCCACTGTGCATTATGCCCGCTTTTTTTTATTTGCAATACAATTAGAGGAAATCTGTATATTTTCTTTTACAACTATTTAGTTAAGATAAAAAGTTTTTAAATCCTTATTTGTGACAAGAAATATCAAATTTTTGCATTCTGTTTCAAAAATCAATTTTCCTAAAAGTTTTATTGTAATCCTAAGTAGCATTTTCAATAATAAAGTTGAGGATGTTCAAAATTTTTTTTAAAGTAACTTATTTTTTTAGGACTTTTTAATATTTGAAGTAAAGATAGTAAAGCAAATCGTCTTAAATTGAAACTATTTAAAATTTTTCTGAATAATAATTAAAATTTTATTTATTAGCAGTTAATAATTCATTTTCCAAATTATAATGATTTTTTTGTGGATTAAAATGCTTTTTCCTCAAGTCGAAAATAATGGAAAGCAATTTAAGAAAAATAATTTTATGTAAATAATGGCTTGTCAGGAAAAGAAGGCTGTAGATACTTTATAAAAAAATCAAACACTTATTTCAAAATATATTTAATTTAAAGAAGCAATACAGTTGTTATGTAGCTTAAAATTATGATTTCCGGTAATTAGTCTATTATCAAAATGCTATATGAGCATTTGTTCAGAAAAATCAATCTTCTAACGAATGTTTCACTTAAAATTGGCAAGCACTTGTTTACTTTCCTACTTTCTCTTAAGACAAGAGAATGAAAAGAAATAATTTCATACAAGTTTTCATAGTTTTTCATTTCGCAATTACATAAATGATGATGACAAACCTACTTTAACGAGTCTTAATCACCGATGGCCACAAAGGATGTATTTTTTTCCACTTTACGTCAATCACTTTTCCTTGTCGCTTCGCATTAGATTAATGAAAAATTGCCAGAGAGTCATTTACACAAGATCAAAATAAGGATACTTCGATTCATTGGAAAGTGGATATCAGAAATACGATCTCGATTGTTGCCATGACAGCACTCGTCATTGCAGAATTGACCGAAATAAAAACAAGGAAATCGAGAGACTTAGAGAAATAACATTTGCATAAGTCATTCATCAAATCACTTTTCGAGCGATCAAACTGACTTGTTGGCTCATAGAGGGTTTCCATGACAAGGCCATTATAGCAGATCACATGTCATCTGTAGAAAAAGGACCATCAGCTTGATAACAGTGAAGAAAATGAATGGATTATTTGCATATTTGACCGCAGCGATTTCAATGGCGTAACAGTTCCTGGAATTGCGGGTTCAGATTCGTTTTGTTTAGTGTGGGAAAGTGCAATGCATACTAATCTCGTCATTTGGAACTTTTTTTTCCAGGTGGTATTTCTTGAATGGAATGAATTAGCCTTTCGTGAATGAGAGCTGTTAATTAGAAAGATTGTTAGCCATTTAATTGTTTATCTTTTTTTCTTTTTTTTTTTTACCTGCTATATTTACCAACGGTAAGAAGAATAAGTTAAGAGGCAGATTGCTATCACTGTGTAGATAAATTGTTTAGGCAAATACAAGTTTTATTATTTATTAAAATTAGTGAGGGTATTTTTAGCAAGTCTCATTGTTTACTTCTTATCATATTTCAGTCAAAATCATTATTAGGGCTACTGTACCTTGGCATTATACCCAGATGGAAAAATATAAATTTATATAAGTTCATTATTTAAAAAAAAAAAATAATGGAGCTATTTTTACTGTCATCGTCAACCCCTAATAAAATATCATTAGGGACTCTATGATCTAAACTTAGAGTTTCATTTAACTCTTTAATTATATAAATTATTAACACTAATTTTAGTCTTTTTACCTTTACTTATACTTCGCCACTGTTATGACGTATTAGAATTTCAGGATCAGATGTTTACCGGTTTGAAACCATATTGGTAAATATATGTGAACCTGGTACCCAAAATCTGTTATCTTTTGTCAAACTATTTATTTGTGTAAAGTCGTAATTTTACGTAGAATCAACTTACGAAATTTATATCCAAAGAGCCAAGATTTTGATTGATTTTAAGTGGAATGCAAACGGACAAATTCTTTTAAAATCTTTGCTAGTGGTTTCATTCAATAATTTAGCATAATTTTTAAAAACAAACGTTTATAAAGGCGATATTCTAAAAAAATATTTTGAAAATGGGAATTATACAGCTGAATGTTACTTATTAAAATAACTTTTGCAATTACCAATATATTTTCACGCATTTACAAGTATAACTTCATTGTTAAAGTTCATTTTATTGTTAAAATTGACAATGATTTTAAATATACTTCCTTGTTTAAATGATAATTCTCTAAAACATAAATATGAGCATATTTCAATCTAATAGCTTTTGGCGATCAACAGTTTATCAAACTTAATAATTATTACAAATTCCAATTCATTATTTTATGTAACTGTTTTTAATGGTTTATTCAATAAAATATATTTAAACTTAAATATTTAATAGATATGTATTGTTAGAGAAGCTTTAAACATTATACTCTTCATTATGCTATGCATCTTCCCGATTTTCTGCCTTCTCTCCTAACATATAAACTTTGATTTGAAGCAGAAATAATTAAGTTTCATCTAATACAAGAAATCTTTTCCTCTAATTAAGCAGAATTATTAAAATTAAAAGAACAAAAAGCAGCAAACATCCATCATCGAAATTGTGTGCACTAGAGAATGTTTAATAATTAACGAAATAACTAAGATGATTATTTAACCGATTCAATAAAAACAATATGCTGCAAAAAGAGATGAACTATAAGAAAAACAATGTATTTTTATGCATCCAATTATATTATAGGAAAGAGTAGCAGTGTTTAAAATGATCGTATTTAAATATCCATCATTACTTACTTCAGATGTTAAACCTTAAGTACAATAAAATTTCAGAATTTTTATTAAAATTTCATTTAAATAGAAATTACAAAATACGGCAAAATAAATCGTTACTTCTTAGTATCATCAACAGCAGTGAAAGAAATATCCAAGTTGACATATTTGAAAAAAAAAAAAAAAAAAAGGAACTTTATTATAAAAATCAATAAGCTTAGTAGTGTTTAAATAATTAAAAATAGAAAAAGTGTACGGCTACTAAACTAGCATATTTGAAAATATCTTTAAATTTTACGACATTATAATTTTTTTTTTTGCTATAATATTTTCGGCATCTTTATTGAAAAAATATCACACTTTTTTTTTATTGATCTTTAATTGATTGAAATTTTAATAAAAAGTTCTTTCTTCCTCAAAAAAAAGCTTCCAGGTGAACATCCCCACCCTTTAAAATACTAGTCCATGATATTACTTGGCTGCACATGCTTAAAATCGTTCTCCTGCTGCCCCCCCCCCATCTTTATTAGTAGTAAAGGTGATAAAAAAAAATCACCTTACGCGTAAAATATTTCTTTCACTTTAAGTAAAATACTACTTTTTTTTGTATGGAATTTTTAAAAACTGGAAGGTTTGAAATACATATTATTCAGAATTGATTCCATGTTGCATAACTCAGTTCACTTGTGAATAGGTTATTTTCGATTAATCTTCTTATTGAAAGACTTATTTTCATAAATGCATGACAAGGTTTATTGAAGGCAATTATTCTGAACATATCAAACTAACATGGCATATTTTAGAGCACCTCTCAAATATCGTAGCAATAAGTAAAATCGCTCGAGGTCTAGCAATCATTTTTCGCATCTTCTCCCATTCATTCATCATTTAACTTTAAAAACGTGAATAAAACGAAAATATTGTCTACATGACATTCTTAAAGACTAGTGCCCGAAGCATCTGCACCCTCAACCTCATTCATTTGATTTGCAAATTCCTAAAGCTTTTGATTTATTCAGAAAACGAAATACGTGTTAGAAAATTAAGATTTATTTCTCCTTCCGTTCTTCCAGTTTGAAACAGAAATAAACAAAATTAAAATGGTGTGAAGACGCCAGATCTTCTTCCAAATAACATATTTCCAGAATCTGCAAACAGGCCTAATTTTTTATAAATAACCCCCTCAAGTCTCTAGATCGCTTATCTCTACACAATGATCACCATTCATCGCTCGTAACATAAAACGAAGCCGGATAGGAAAACAAGTCTGCGACAGCTTTTAAACTGTGTCTTTTCAGGCCCGGTGATTTATTTCTTTTCTGGAGGGTCGTTAAGGGATAAGGGTGGGGAAAGCCAAGGTTGACGAGCAGGTGAGAAACTCTTGTTATTTATGACGCTGGAATGATGATTTTGGACCATCCCTAATCCAGCTGTCTGTCACCACCCAGCCGTAGCTGCCAACCGACAGAGTCAGGTAGCTGTCCAAGTGGTTGGTTCTCGAAAGCATCGTTTGCTGTCTTAAAAATATTTTTTCTTTTAAAGGTAAATGTGAAGGAGATATGTAATCAATGATGGCTGAATGATAATTTTTAACAGTTGATAGAGTTAAGGCTTGGGTTTGTTGTTTTTCATTGCAATTGTTACATCTTTTCTATCTTAAAAGTATTGTAAAATTCTAAATGCACATATTAATTGAGAACAATCAAAATCTGAAAGACTGACGGGGAAAAAAGAATATTTCTTAGGGGGAGGGATAAAAAGACTACTTGAGATATCAATGCAATGGCTAAAAAAAATTTATTTATTTTGCTGTTTTCAACTAAATCCATTAAAAAGCTCATTGACAACAAAATTTGAATCTAAATCAGCCAAAAAGAGAGGTACTATTTCAAAATGCGTTTTTCAAATTTGAATCTAATCTATCATAAGAAAAAAATTATATAATTCCAAATTTTTTTCTGAAAGTGGATATATAATACCAAAATGCATTTTCCCAATTTTGGATCTAATTTACTGAAAAGAAATAGTTTGCTCCAAAATACATTAAAAATTTGGACCCAATGTTCCAAATGAAAGAATATTCCATAATGCATGCGAGTAAAACTTATAAACTTAGAATATTCCTGCCAGATAGTTCAATGTATAAAACAATTGACTATAAACTTTTAATGAAATTATCAACTGTAAAATATATGCAATCAAGGTAATAGTTTAAAATATATTTTATAGTAGTAATTTAAGAGAAAAACGATCTCAATTCTCACAAAAATTCCAATATTGTAAAAGAACGAATTTGCAACACTTATTAGCCGATGTTCCTGAACTCTTCACACCAATGGACACGAAATTCCACAGCCAATTGCAGCACTCATAGGCGTTAACAATATTAGAAAGTTGAGAGGAAAACATTCCATATGGTTTTCAGAATTATTTCTCACTTCCAAAATATTGCGTTGTTCGGAAAGTAATTTCGTTTTTTTTGTGGAAATGAAAGACAGCTTTCGTATAATAAAGAAATACTTTAATTATATATTGGCCGTTCTGGTCCAACACCTTTTGCCATCTTTCTGGTAGTAGCATAATTCCACGCTCATAAAATTTTTGGTCTTTGCTGCCAAAAAACTGATCGAGGTGGTTTTTGATCTCCTCATTTGAGATCAAAAATTTTGATCTCCTCATTTGAGGTGAAGGTTTTACCGTCTAAAAAATTTAGTTAACCAGCTCAGGCACGGGAGTACTGTCAACACACCTTCTCCATACACATCGGTCAATTTCTTTCTGGCTTGAACAGCATTTTTACCCTTTCTGTAGTAAAACAGTAAGATATGTCGAAAATGCTGCTTATCGCTCTCCAAATTTAAAAGGGCTCCAACCAGAAACTACTGCATAGAATTAATTGGAATTTCTCACACACAAACCTTGTTATATGAGCTCTCAAAGCATATAAAAATTATACGGCTTAAATGTGAAGTTGGGTGCAAAAAAGAAAAAATACAATTAAATCCTCTGTCGGGAAAAAACGAAATTACTTTCCGAACAACCCAATACATTAAATCGTGTTTTGATCCTATTCTTTACATTTTATTTTTACTCAATAGACAAAACTGTAAGTTTTAAATGAGTTAATATGAAAATCATTATTACCATAAATTGTAGAGGGACGAAACTCTTTATATCTTCATTATGAGGTAGATGAAAATAATGGACGAGTTTCAGGTGCAGTTATTTAATTATTTTCCAAGTTCCGCATTTCACAAGACAAAACACAAACACGAAAAACACACGACACTCACTAAAATACAATATAATAATGACCCTCAAGAAGGATCATGGGAAATATGCCTTGATATTAATAAGTCAACGCCATCTGTTGTATCAAAAGAGAAGGTAGTAGAGTTATGTAACCGCTACAAATGAAATAAAGTCTATTGCATTAATATTAACTTTTAGTTTATAAGGTAAATAAGATCTTAAGAATGAGGATTCCGACAACTAAATGGGAAGTGCCTTCCCCCTTTCAATGTATTATCCCCCTTTTTAGGGAAGAAAATATTTACAACACCTTTCGATCCCCCACGAAATTACGTCTTATCATTAATGATTGTTTAAATAAGCGAGATGGAGATATATAGTTTTCTTGACTTTAAGTATTATCATGCAAAGGATTGTCGTTTGGATTCTGAATTGTCGGCCAAAAGGTTGAGCTGGCTTTCTTGGATGTTGAATGAATGAAAGCATCAATTGGCCAACTAGTCATGAGACAGAAAGGAAATACTAAATAGTAAAGGACAATGATATGAAATGATTTACAGACTGATAAGAGATTTCATTTTTCAAGAATAGCTGATGAGAGAAGTTCTAATAATGTATTGGTATAATAACCTTTATTCATGTAAAAAAAAAAAAAAAAAAATCCGCTCATTACTACCTGGTAGGAAAAAAACTATTTTACTGAAAGTTCAAATTGATGTATTTCTTTGTTACTTTGATATCTTTCTCCCTTTAAGTAGAAGAATCAAAAATTCGTTTCAATAATTTAATTTCGCCTGAAATACTATGCGAGTCACTTTATATCAGATTTAATTGCTCATTCTCCCTTTCTCAAAAAAATATTTTTTATACTTGACTATATTATGAAACGAATTACTTATTACTTTTTACATTTAACAATGAATTTTTTTTCATTGAAAGAATCAAACTTTTAGTTGCCTGTAAAATGTTTAAATGACCATCATTTCTTAACCAAAAACTTTTAAACTAAGAGAACAGATTCATAGGCCTGTAATTCTGAGACGAAGTCACGGAAAATATTAATTCAATGATTACTTTTGAAGCATCATATGATCAACCTTAAAATTTGATAATCTTACCGATAAATATTTTATGTAATTTATTACTTCTGCGTGAAAGAGAAAATTTAATATTGTTAGCATTGATTTCCTACCTTCAAATAATCAATTTCTTTAAAAGTTTGTAATCTTACACAAGTTTTTATTCACCAACAGTCCTCTTTATTACACTATATTTTTGAACCACACTTCCTCCCTTCCGCCTTTCAGAAATTCATGTTTAATTAAAATAAGAAACGCCCATTTATGATTACAGATCTGGAAGAATATTTTTTACACTATGCAAAGCAAAAATAGTTTTAGAACTTGTGAAGTTTAATTATATTTGCAGATATTAACTCGATTTTCCTTTTATAGCCGCTTGCACAATAACAATAAAAAAAAAGGCTTTGTTATGAGAATTTGACAGGTATAACTCATAATGATGACGCAGTTATTTTTTTTTTTGGATAAACAAATAAACAAATAAAACAGTAAACAACCAAAAGAAATAAAAATGTATTCACTTACCCCAAAACTTAAGACCAAGAACTTAAAGCATTTCCAATTCTGAAACGTATATAAAAAGTTCTCAATTTCTTTACTGATATTTTTTTTTTCAATATAAGCATATGAAATATCTCTCAAATATTTCCTTTTATAAAAGCGTACTAAACTAAAATTGAATGAAAGCTTTTGTAATTTGCATTAAACCATACAAAATAAGAACCGAAGCAAACTTTAAAAAAATGCCAGTAAAACAGTTTTGAATGCAAGCCAGACAATTAATATTCTTTCCCTTTTCGTGAAACTGTTATAGGATGACTTCACATAGATGCCAATATCTACTTTCCTAAAATATCCCTCCCCTTCCATTTAAAAACAAGTTCCCACTAGAATACGTAAAGAGCAGAAACTTTTCCGATACAAAATTAACAACCCCCAACCATCAACACCTCCTTCTCGCGCAAGCCAATAGCCTTGTTTGAAAATTCTCGCCTCCTACGTGCTCAAGTGCCAACGAAAGCCTTAATGAATTTCGGACAAAAGCACCGTCGCCAATTTGAACGACAAAAAGGAATGGGAGAAAATTCCGGTGCGCAAATAGTTGGGGTCTTTACATATTATGCGACGCTAAAACTTTTCTCTCTCCAAGACAATTCCTGACAGAACATAACGAGATGTGTGCATTTCCAACCGTTTCGGCGAGGACTATCAAAGTCAAACTTTGCGCACCACCTCGATTTGAACCACCCTTAGTTTAATTCAAGACCACACTCTTAATCATTAGATCAAAGAGAGTTTCATTTTTGCTCTCCAACTTTTTTATGCGTCAACCTTTCTGGAAGCTAAGTTCTGGGACATTAGATGGTCTCTTGCAGCCGTACATTACCATCAAGATGGAGGTGCGAGGACTATTAGTTAGACACTTAGTCCACAGAGCAAACTTTGAGGGATGATCCTAAAGGGTCGGATGGCACGTTCCTCAGCAATTAGCTGCTGATTTACAAACTTTAATCATGTCCCTATGCGGATCGCAACCCCTGCCTCACAGCCACCCCGCCAATGCGATTATTCCTCTTTAGAAATTCCACGACTCGTCGCTGGAAGAGAGGACTATTTCTATGTTTTACTATCGGTGCTCAAGTTTTATTGGCGATTTTTAGCACTTTTTTTTTCTTTTACTTCTTCTGGCAGGCCAATAATCTTAGGTTTTGTCGTCAAGGGTGATAGTAGGGGGTAGTAGATTCGCAATCGTGCGATATTGCCTCGGCAAAAATAACGTATGCTCCTTATTAAACAGGAGAAGCGGCGGCCATTAATTCAAATTAAAAATTTTGTTTGCACCCGGTGCTGAAGGATAAAGTGCGCCAATGTTTTGCCTCGGTTAGTCCGGGCTTTAAATAAACCTTTCCTTCTTTTCTTGGAGGAAGAGGAAGCACATTCCGGAGCTCGTTTTGCCGGATATTTACGGTCCGGGCAAAGAAATGGGATTCGGCAGTTAAGCGCTATGTAATCACCATTTCGTCCGAACAGGCTGGACGTTAGTAAAGTAATGGTCGCCTTCCCATCGCTGGAATAGCTCCTTGACAAATATACCCGCAGAAACTTCAAGCATAATAACGAAATATGTAAGGCGTAAATATGAACAAAAAATATTTAATCAAAAAAAATTGTAAGAGAAAACTGTATTATCAGTGATTAACATAACAAGGAACTCAATAAAAACAGGATTTCATGTGCCGCTGCTGAATTGGTCTTTTTAATGAACCATTGGAGATGTAAACCTCAGAGGTGGAAGTATTTGCAGAAAGAATAATTAATTTATTGGGGAAAAAATGTTGGAATGAAAAGATCGACAGCGATAGAGCGACAGAAAGTATTGTGTGTAGTAATGTAATTCACTTTTCCAAGATAACATATTCCACCTAAGATGGTTTTTTTCGGTATTCAAATGATATCGTCTTTAATTAAGTTGCATTTGTTTTATTGCCGATTCGAATTTTGGAATAGCCCTCATAAGTTTTAATTGACTGAGAGCAAATAATAAGCGAAAAAATCTGAAATGAAGAAATCCAGACAATGTATTTATTTTCCGGAATGATCGGAAAGAAAAACTTTGAAATATATTCTTAGGTGTGATGAAGGAATTCTTTTTATTCATTAAAAAAATTATAGTGACTAGTATCTGCATTGAAGTGTAAGATGATTTTGTTGTGTTTTTAAATAAACAGTGCCCTATTTTAATTTTATTAGAAATCATATTTGGTTAAAAATGAACATATTTTTATGCTTAATGAAAAAAAAAAATCATAAAAGGAAGTGACGGATTATCTTTTATTCCTTTTAAACGTTTTGATCTATTTTTTTGGCACAAAAATTAATTTTATGTTTTAACAGAAATTTTAATTTTCAACATACTTGCGCCTGGTTTTACTATTTTATAATACTTAAACTCAATGCAAAATATTTTATTGAAATATATTATGCATTCTATATCGCCAGACAGAAATAAAGGGAATAAATCGTTTAGTTAAGTGTAAAAAAAAAAAAAAAAAAATTTTTTTTTTAAATTTTTTTTAAAAAAAAAAAAAGGGGGGGGGGGGGAGGAAATAAAAAAGCAAATGATTGAGACCATTTAGTGACAAAGATTCGAAACTGGAACTTCAAGTTACGAAACTTGAGGTTCTACTAAAGGTCCACTAAGTACATAGTTCTTGTGCAACCTAAATCTGCCTACAGTTGGTGTCGACAAACATTTGGGTTCGAGATTTGATTTTTTTCACCCTAAATATATAGTGTAGTCAGCCCTAAAGGAAATTCAATTTGGTAATATCTACTGAAAAATCTTCTGATTTGGAATTCGCAGGTTCGAAACTTGATTTTGTCAAAGATGCACCAGGTAAGCAATTCCTAATGCAAGTTTATTTCATCAACAACAGTCAAAGAAGATCTGCGTCGGAATTCGTGGGTTCAAGCCTAGTTACTTCTACTAAAGATCAGCGATGTTTACCTTCCTAATATGAATTAAATCTGGCAACATTTTGTTTTAAGTATTTGGCTTTAGAACTCACGGATTCGAAACTTGATCTTTCACTAAAGAATTGCAGATAGGTCTGAAATAAGTTTAATCTGCCAATACCTGCTCACGAAGATTCATCTTTTGGACTCACGGGATTTACGAAATTAAGTGATTACACGCGAAATTACGATTTTTTTAATTTTACGAAAAATTTGACATTTACGCAATCTTAATGCAAGTTAAAATCTAGTAGAATACTAGCACAAATGTCATCTTCATTTTTAAATTATGGCTTAGAAATAAAAGATATGTGCCGCAAGAGATCTCATATTGCATTTGTATAGGGTGAGAATTTAGCTAAATCAAGATTGAATTTGAATTTTATCTTTATTTTGTGTAGTATAAATAAAATTCAATTTATATTACAATTGAAAGCATATTCAAAGACTTATGCTATGCCGTAATTGTAGTGTTAAGTCAAACTGCCTCAAATAAATAGCATCATTTATTAAAAATCACAAATAGAGCAGAAAATATTTAAGCAACAGATAGATTAAAAAAAAAAAAAATCCAAGCAAGTATTATGCGCAGCAAACATATTAAAAAGCATTTTTATGGACGTTATATTTGCGTGGATTATTTTCTTATCATAAACCTTGTCATAAGGAATTTTATTTTAAAATGCATTCTTTATATAAGTTTAGTGGAAAATTACACACACACACACACACACACACACACACACACATATATATATATACTCTAAGTTTCAAAAAGAAGAAGGTGAAATAAAAAATCAAAAGTTTTTTAGCCAAAATGAAATCAATTCGTATTTAAGTAATATGCGTCAAATGACTGAATAAGCTTAATTTTTGAATTAATTGCCCAGTTTACAGTAGCAAAAAATGTCATGTTTTAGCACACTGGAAGATAAAATACTGGCATGTATCCCACGACAATTCTTATCTCTCCTCATGGGAAATAAGGAGACACATCAAAGATAAGAAGAAAAAAAATGGCCTTAGCTATGCAGAATCAAAACATTGCTCGAAGACTTTTTATGAAATGCAGAAGAATATTTTATTAGATATCTTGATACTTTCTCAAAAATTACATCAAGTCTTTTTGCTCGCTTGTCATTCAAAATTAAGACGAACTGTGGATTCGTCTCCGTGAAATGGTTGAACAGGATGCACGTATGACGTTGAAAGACGTTAAATAGCAATTGCTGGCTATGGAACATCATTGTGTTTGTAAAGCACATGGCACGCGGGTGATTGGGTGATGCGAAAATTAGCCATCAAGGCGCTGTGACTTGACAGATTGAGGAGCAACTGAGCTCACTTTTAGTTCAAAAAGAATGGACCTGCTCACAGATCATCTCCGCGGGTCTCCTTATTAGCAAATCATCTGAGCGTGGAAAAGACCGTGGATTTTTATAAGGTTGATAAACTACATTGTTCCCATACCACAGAGTGATTTCTCTGTCTTGTGCTTTTAGTAAGAATTTCTTGAAATTTGTAGAAGTAAAAAAATTGTTGTTTTCGAATTTTCTTTTTGAATTTTTACTTTTGGATTAAATACTCAGTAAGAAAGAGAGAGTAAGTCAACAGAAGAATTTCTTGTAACTGTTTATTTTATTTCTTAAATAGACATGATTCGACACATGCCACCATTAAACGTACTTTGAAATAAATGATGAGATTAATTTGCATTAAATAAATTTTAACTAAAAACAATTTCTAAAAAAAGTTTAAGTATTTATTTTAATTATATTTTACTTTCACTCCGGATATTAATATTTTTATAAAGGTTTAGGATCAGATAGTGCCACTGATAGAAAATTAAATTCAATTTATAGGAGGCTATTAAATGATAAATAAGTTCTGAAAATACTGAGATATTACATAGTCAATGAGAAATATAAAGTGTCAAAATTTCAGAAGTGTATAAAGAAGTGTCTCATTTCAACTACGTTTGTTATTAGTATATTAAACAGATGAATATTTTATTTTACTTATATTCCACTTTTAATGAGGAGATCAATTAGTAATCCAAAAAAACATGTGTTCTCCCTTAATAAAGTCTGAAATGTAAAAATTCGTCAAAATCTTGAGTTCGAAATTTTTGACGAGTGCATTTTTTTTCTTTGTATACAGGGGGGGGGAGAAGGCATCGCGTGCATTTTTAATTTTCGATTCTAATACGATTCTCTAGTTCAACATGCATCACTTTTTTAATTAGTTAACTGTTTCGACCTCTTCTGAAAATGCGTATCTAAATTGTGCCGCAAAAATCTATTGAGACAAGTGTACTCGCCAAATACAGAGTATGTGTAATATAAAATTATGTTGTAATGAAATGACTTTTTTTTTTGCGATAATCACAATTATTTATTTGCTTAAACTAACATACATTTTTTTTGTATATAGATAGAAACATATAAAATTAATTATTATATTAATTTGCTCTTAAAGAATGGTATTGAGTAAAGCATGGTATAGCGCATAATAATCTTTGAATTGTTCCTTTGATTTCGACTTGGCCTCCAAATATTTTAAACATCTTGAAATTTAAGAACATGTTTTAATTTTTACTAAAACTGTAATTTAAACTGCAAATTGTCGCTATTTATTACTCCTGACAAATAAACTCGTCATAGCGCAAAATGCTGTACTTTTTCCATGACGAGTATACTCGTCAAAAACATTTAACTGGTTAATTCACATTAATTTATACCAATGCTTCTTACACTTTGGATTAATATTTCAGATCGGATCGCATAAAAAATTTTTAGATTCGAGATATTAATAACAAATGTTTTAGTTAAGTACGTTAAAATTGGATCACAAAGAACATTTCAGAATTTCATCTTTAGTTCGATGATTTCATTAAAATTTTCAAAGAATTATATTTATCGCAGTTTATAATTGTTTATCATGAATTTGCATTTTATTTTTCAAATTCTATAAACGCGGTTGTTCATTGATGAGCTGCGGTATACTTTTGGAATTCGAAAAGAAGGCTGGAGGACAAAGTTTAAGATATTTGTACAAAATTCTATGAAGAATTCCGAGCAGTAGCAACAAGAATTGAATCAAAATTCACAGGAGTTATATTTAACAAAATTTATTTTTATTCTTCACAAATTTGTCATCCCCCCCACCCCAATTTATACGAATAGTTGTGATCACGAAAATATTTTTCACTTATTGATGGATAGGGAAATAATTTTTGGATTCGAAATGAATAGAGAAGCCTTGATATGTACAAAATTCTCTGAATCATTCTGATCAATAGAATCAATAGTATATTCGAATTTGTAAAAGTTATATTTAACAGAAATTATTCTTTAACTTTCTTATATATAAGATTACTTGTGGCCGAGAAAAATAATTTTTCATTGATAGATGAGATCCTGGCATATATTTATTTCGAAATGAAATGGAATGGCTAAGGGAAAAAAAATTTTAAGATTTACAAAAATCTTATGAATTTCTATGTATATTTTCCAATAACAATAATAGTAAAACAATATAGACAAATCTTTGAATTGTAGGGAAAAAATATTGATAACAATTTTCGGTGACTTTTAAGCCGGATTAGTTCAATTGATTATTTCCTGAAAGTAAGGTTAAGCAAATATCAAGCAATTAAGCAAATATCTTGAAATTTTGAAAACAATTTTTCCTTAAAAATTTTGATGTGTTTCAAACAAGCTGACACGTGTTAAGAACCAAATGGATCGATGTTTTATAGCCAGTTAAATTGTAAAGATCTAATAAAAACTTTTGTTCCACATCCTACAGCGTTTATTATTATTATTTTTATAAGTCTATTTGAAATTTCTTGATAGTCCTTGAATAACAATAAACACGATGCAGAAAGATAGTTGTTTGTTTTTTATCATTATTCTTTCTGACATTTCCTAAACGAAAGGTTAAACAAATGTCGCGATTTGTTATTTTAAAAATTAAAAAAAAAAAAAAACATTTGCTTTTAGCAATTTTGCTGTGTTTGAAATTCTTAATAATAATTAAAAATTAATTGAATCAAAGCTGTATTGTTTTGAATTTGCTGAATCAAAGCTAAAGTCTATAAATAGAAAATATAAACTTAAACGCCATATTCTCCTAAATCTATATGAAATTATTTGTTCTTTCACCAGTTTCAATAAAACCAAAGAGAACAAACATATCTTTATCATTAGTATTTAAAATAAATCCTATTTGTTTTTATCATGATTTCTTCGGCCGACACTTTCTACAAAGAAGGTAAAACGGATATCATGACTCAATATTTGAAGATTGAAAAAAATAAATTATTATCAATAGCTTTGATGCGTTGCAAACTTGTTGTCACGACATTTCAAACAAACTAGTTGTCAAATTGAGGTCATCTTGAAATTGGTGTCATTTAATTTTTTTTAAAAGGAAAGCTGTTAGAAGAATGAGAATAATATTGACACAGAAGACATACAGTCACAGTTCAATCAAATGTCCTGAGTAGAATGATTCGTTATATTAACGTGATGTGACATTTTATTGTTTGATTAAAGCTTTCTAGTTATAATGAATTGCGACACGCAATTTAAAATTCAATTAAAAATACTTATATTTCCGAAAAAAGTTTTGTAATGATATATGATACTTAACACTTCTGATTAGAGGAATTTCTTAATAGCACTCCGAATTATTGTTTTAATCATTCAATAACTTTATCTTATTTTGAATTATTTATGGTATTTTTGTTTAGTTTTATTTTTGTCCCTTTTCGACATCTAGGCTGGCACTCTGATCTTTAAACTTCTGTTCCGCACGAAAACTAAACTCAGACCACGTGGGCCAAGGCCTACTGTTCCCATATCTGTTTTCTTGACCGAGGGCCCTGGGATGCAAGGCGTATGTCCCGGTTAGGTAGTCAGTCTAACATGGAATCCCCAGTGTTTAGTTTCCAAGTATGCTTGGTCCTCAGTTTCTTGACCTGAGTCGATCTTGCTCAGCCCGAGTATCGAGCCTCAGACCTGTGCGTTGGACTACGCTACGCCACCAGTCTTTCTCCATTCAGTACTAGTAAGATGACATTTAGTCCTAACAGATTGTCAAGCCCATTTAAACAGCGGCTTTTAGGTGGAATCGGTTTTTGAGCCTCGAATTGTCCGCTGCCGAAGCCCAGACCTTGCTACCTGATCATTGTGGCTTATTTATTTAAACCACGATTTCTTTTATATATTAAGTATTTTTTGCAATTCAGTTCAGACAATTTCAGTTTCAAAGCGAAATTCACGATTCCATTTTTGCAACAAAATTTTTTCTATCATAGAAAATGGCATATATGTTGAAAAATAGAAATTTATTTGCTATTAATATTGACAAATTTTTAATTATAAATTTAATTTAAATATAATGAGATAAAATATAATAAGATAAATTTAATAAAATATATTTATTAGGTAAATTGCATTAAAAAGATTCTGATATACAGAAATATATGAATTATTATGATAATTTCAGTGTCTTCGTGATCTCATAATTCGTGCATATTTATATGATATCGGAATTTTTTTTTTCTCTTCGTGCATCAACTTTGTCAACACTTAATAAACTAATTACGTAAAGTTAAATTTTTTAGAGGGGACACGATAGCTAAATGTTTACCTCAAAAATATGAGAATGAGTTTTTATTTTTCTCATAAAAGATATATTTTCTACCGTCAGCTGCCAAAACACATAAAGAATATATCACTTAACTATAAATAGCTTCTATGTTTTCACTTAGTATTCCACACATCACTATATACAAACAGCTTAATATATCTGCTTTGATGCCACTGCACTGAAAAGTACAATTAAAGTTATATACATAGTAATATTTTAGCAATATTGTAAAAAAAAAAACTGGATTAAAAAGTCATAAGAAATTCAGAAGTGGGTTATATAATCTTATATATTCTCTCGGGCTATATAATCTTTTCTTTCTTAAAATAAAGAAAGATTTTGGTATAAAAATTTCTGGCAACAGTTCATTATTTTAAATGAGTAATATCGACTGCAATTTTTATTTTTAACCTTTCTTCAAAATGTCATATGTAAACAAGCTGTTGATTAAGGGATATATTCGTGGTCTTTCAGATTATATTTTGGCTTTTCCGAGAAATATTCCTATTACATAATTCAAAAATGTTGTGAAATGCGTAATATTAAAATTTCTATGTGAAAAGTGAGCAATATTATTGTTTGGAAAGGGAAAATCATCAATTATTATTTCGACATGAAACGGAGATTCCAAACGAACATCTGTAAAAAGAACTATAGTTTCAAATTTATTAAAATGAAATCAATGGTAAAAACAGAAAAAATCTGTCGAAGCAGAAATAAATGGCAAAGATTTTAAATACATCTGTAGTATCAATAAATAAAATAATAATCCAAGATCTACCAACTAAAAAAGCTAAAAAAATATTATGCTCTCTAATTTTTGTCGAAGTATGAGGCTCAAAGCAGAGCAGTTTGTAAAACCCTTTATGAAAATTATTTAACAGGTAGTAAAAGAATAAATGTCATTTTCGATGAAGAATGGGTTTACCTAAATGGCTGCAACAAAAATAGGCCTATTTATTATAGAAAACGATCTCCCATCAAAGCAAAGAAAGTTGCTTTAAAAGGTTTATGATTCATATATTTCACCTACAATGCGAAATCAGAAAAAGAGAAGAGTAACAACAACAACAAAAAAAAAAAATCTATTCAACGTTTTATCAGGAGAAAGTTTTATGCACGATATTTACAGAAGAAATTACACTTCTTTATTCCAAAGATTTCATAGAATGAAACTTCACCAGGAACAAAATTACAAGTCATATTTTGCAAGTCATATATATATATATATATATATATATATATATATATATATATAACTTTTTGACACAATCTTACAGAGTTCCCTGTTGTTGTTTAATTTAATAAACTTATGTATCTTTGTTCTGCTGAAAAAAAAAATCTCTTTCTAATCGCAAACCACTACAATTGATGAACTTTGTAAAGCTGAAGAGGAATGGAATTCATTATCCCTAGATATTTTACCAAAGACCCTTCTGTCATGGAAATCACGGTGAAGACTTATAGTCCAAAATAAGATTATTAGATCAAACATTAAAAAAAAGTCTTTGCATTTTAAACATTAGTTAAATGATTCCGAAAAAGTTCTGAAAATGTGTAAGCCAATTTTTACTGCAGTTGCTTTTAAAATTTAAACATACTCCCCCATGAAAGTATGAGTAAGCAAAATAGGTGGAGGGGATTTTTCTTTTTGAATGCAACATCTCAAAGACACCCCTTGTCCGAAAACATTCCCTTTAGGCATAGACTGGGTAATATTCCAGGAACGAATAAGTCATCTAAAGATAAGAACAGATAAGTCGATGACGAAGATGTTATCTCAAAAATTGTATCCTACGTTTGCGAATATCTTCTGGACTTGACACATCTTGGTGATTCTGACAGTGTTGATGGATCTGTGTCTGACATTTCCCGCTCCTGACATCCGATAGGTTCGGATGAGACGCCTTTCAAAACCGAACGACTCTGGAGATGGGGTTTTGAAGATGGATAGCATGTGCGTGTGTTGGTTCATTTCCTGCGGATGGAAATTTCACAGAATAAGACCACAGAGGACAGATGTTTGGAATAAACTGTGGGTGTTTGTTGAAGAAGTATTTGCGAAACAAAAATATCGAAAGCAGAAAATGTACCTTCAGAAAAATTCATTGATAGTCATCAATAGTCTAGAGGCTTCTCAATTTTTAAGGGACTCGAGATTTCTTTTCTGGTTTTTCCAAAGTTATTTAAAGTTATATTTGAGTTCATTTAATTATGAAAGCCACGAAATAGTCTACTTAAAATCAAGTATTGTTTAGATTAATTTTAGAAAATCATTCTAGAAGCATTTCTACTTAATTATTATTTTCTTTATATTAAGTTACTGTATAATCCTAACAAAAATGTGGTGCTTCATAATTAAAAAAAAAATCCGATATTATTATAAAATATAATTTAGAATGTGATAAGAAAACGTTAGTCATTTTTTATTATTTTATTTTATTTATTTATATTATTTTTGCTATTATTATTTTTTATTTACTATTTTTTAAATATTCCAGCATTCGTTTGAATTTCAGCTGTACATTTTGTTTTTTTTAATATGTAATATACTGAAATCAATGTTTCGGAAAGTAATCTGGAATTAAGCGCTATACTATTTTAGGTTATCAAAATTTTTTTTTACTTAAAACTACTTATATAAAGTTTAAATTGAAATAAAAAATAGGTTTTAAATGCTTCGCGGGAGGGGGAAAGAATCCCCGGGCTTTGCATTGCCTCATGTATTCTACAAAGCTTTGTCCGGAAAGGACATATCCAAGACATCGTTTTATGGATCCTGTCTACTTATGTCTTATCTAATTCCGAATATAAAAACAATTGTATAAATTATAGATTTTGTAAATTTTTTAAAAATCTTTTTACGTACACAAAAGGAATATATTTTTATCATCAAAATATTCCATACAGAATTTATATTTTAAGTGTTAATGCAGTTATGTAATCGTAATGTGATTTGTATCACTGGCATATTGTTTAATTTGTGATGTAACTATTACGCATTTAATTTTTTTTAAATCTCTCGAAAAAATAATTAAAAAAATAATGGACAAAATTTATTACGATTTATTATTATTATTAAAATTTTAAATGATGGACAAAATTTATCACGATATGAAGGGGCTGATAGTATATCTATGATTTCTTGAATGGAGTTTCACAATTTTTTTTAAATCCGATGATAGATTTTTTCTGAGTCATACTCTGCCACAAAAGAGAGTGCGTAGAATTCGGGCAGTACAAAATCTTTCCTACCATATAAAGAATATAAATTATTCGCTAAAATTTATGAAGTCAAATTCACAAATTAGGAAAATAATTATTCACGAACCTTATGAAGTCGAATTTATTCCGTTTGCAGAAAATAATAATTAATGGCAATATGATATATTTTTTAAGAGTGTATTTTATATTAACGATTGTATGCGTTGAAAAATTTTGTGAATATTTCACCAGAGTCGGGATGTAACCCCCACCATTACAGAACATGCAATCGAAGATCATGGTAGGTTTCTTTTTCTGCCGTTGATTGACAAATAAAAAGAAAAAGAAGGAAAAAAAAAAGTATTGCAAATTATGCAATATAAACTCTGTAATAATTTTAAACTCTGTATAAATTTACAATGTAACAATATAAACTCTATATAAATTTACTATGACTTAAAAAAAAACACGTGAATATACTTAATGGTATTCTGAATGAAATTAGCTTCTTTCAAACTTTTGATGTATTAATTAGTGAATTACTATAATGTGCACAGAAAGTAATTCTTTAAATGTTTTATGATTAAATGTACACTTTATTATTTTGTTAATAACTACAACATTAAAATTGTAATAAAAAAAAAGAAAAAAAATACTTCTGGCAGCTCGACTCTATTTCAGATTCTTCTTTTCATCTAAAACTAATGTTGTTCCTAAATTTTGAGGTATTTCTCCCATATTGGTAACAGAAATATAGATTTTTACTTATTTAATTCATTCTTCTACATTACCAAACTGAAATAAAATAATTAAGTCAGAAATATAAGAACAGTAATCAGAATATTTTGGGCATTTTATTCTTACAAGAGATAAAATAAAAGACTAATCCTCAAAAATTCAGTTTCATTAATTTTTTTCTCTTTTAATTGTCCCTTTACGAGCAGAAGTGTAAGGGGATATCAGAATTAATTCTTCATGCTAATGTTAAAAAGCAACTTAACAGAATGATTTTCTTTTCTTAATTCTACTAATGTACAGTATTTTCTATAATGATTAATTGCTGTTGCGATTAAGTTGCTTTTGAAAATTTACAGTGTAAATATATAGTATTCAGATTAAAAGAACACTGGATTACTTTCTAAACAATTCTAGTACGCAAATTTTCATTCATTGTACGTATTTCAAGAATTTTTATCTAATTTTCTATCTTTGAATTTCTTATCTATCATGATAAAAGTACCACCAAGAAGAATTCTATAAAAGTTGAGTATAGGTAACAATTCAATTCCATCAAATCAAATTAAATTTGTCATTTCAATCAAACAATCTCTAATAAATTTTGCCATGTTTTTGAAATCGAATAATTAAAAAGAATATTTTCTTCACAAATTTTTAATTTGAAATTAAAATTAATCCAAATCTTCTCACCATTGTTACACTTTAATCGTTTCAAATCAACAACAAAAGTTCCATTGTTTAAAAAGGTTTTCTTTTCTCACTTCTTTCCACATTCTGCATTTCTTTAACTGTAAAATAAGAGAGATTCTTCAAAATAAAATATATGAACGGCTTTCTATCCGGGGAAAAAAATCCATCAAAACAAAATAATCTGCCAAAGACTTTATGAAAGCCATAGAAAAAGATATGTCTTTCAGGCAATTCATACAGATTTCCTGCATGTTATTACACGTGACTGCAAACTCTATTTTAAAATCACAAAAATCAGCTAGAATATTTTATTCTCTGCAAGGATTGTTCAATTACAAAGTTTCAATGAAATTTTGATGAAAAACAACTGCATTTGTAAATAACAGAATTCTAACTAATTTTAGCAGAGCTCTGAAACTCCTAGTACCATACCAACATATTTAATTTAACTGTCATTTCTTATTCATTGTTTAGTTTCAGAAAGTATTTTTTTTTTTCAAAAATTCAACAAATTGGAAATCAACTGAAGTTGGGCACCTGACAACATTTTTGTTCATTGAATACAATCTAACATGTCACATTCGATTAAGCCCCACCATTCCAAAAAACATTTATTTCTCAAAAACTTTGCCACTTTCTCCGAATCGAATGATATAACTGCATATTTTCTTTGTAAATTCTCAACTTGAAACTAACACTAATCAAAAACTTCTCACAAAGTGTCACGCCTTATTCGTTCCACATCACCAAGAGAAGCGCACATTTTTTTGTATTTATTTATTTACTTTCCCTTCTCTGCATTCGACTCTTCTCTAATCCTAAATCGAGACAAACTCTTCAGGACAACAAAGGAAGAGAAAAAAATTGGACACTTTTCTGTCCGAAAAGACGATGGATAGAAAAAAAAAAGAAAGTCCGCGACATTCCGCTTTATTAATCTTTTATTAGAATGTTCTCCTGTGCATATCCCAGAGAGACTTTTCCAGTACCAAAACAATAAAGAATCAACTAAAAAAGCAACAAATTCCGGAGGATTCCCCCCATGCAAATGTCTCTGATTGCAACTTGACACCTCAAAGAGAGTGAGATTCTATTAAGTTTGAGTGAAGCGACCTTTCCTGATTTTTTTTATCTCTCTGCCTTCTTCCCGTTTTTTATTTTTTGTCTTGCTGCCTTGCCGGAGGCCATATAAATCCGATCAGACAGTCGTAATGCACTTGGGCAACGTGAGATTTCTTTAACGAAGGAGGCATTCTCATTTCTCAATTAAATGCAAGTCTTTTACGTTTCCGTGTCAAAAGGTGTTTCGCCAAGTTGTAGGGGAGGCTGCTTCCCGTTCTGCCCAAAACAAAGGGGAATTAGAATCGACAGTCTGTCAGCTCTTATTTCTGTGAAATTATTCCCAGTGTTAAGTAAAGAGAAGGAGGGAGGAATTCGTGCCGATTAGGTATTCAAATCGGGTGCTGCCTGCAGAAGGTGCCGGGTGGGGATGGTGTCCGGCTGGGTGAGGGGAAAAAAATCACGAGAAAGGTATGAGAGATTTAAAGCTACGCCTTGTCGTCACTCATTTAGGGAAATCTCCACAAAGGCAGAATTTTCTAGAGGAATAATTATAAATAATCATTAATATGCCTGAGATAAGAAATGCCGGATTTTTTTCAAAAAGTCATTCTATTATGCTGAAGAAGAAAATAATAATGGCATTAAATGTCAGGGCCATTTTTAAAATGTCAAATTGGAATGTTTGTAACGTTTGTGACTTATGTGCGGGTAAATATTGCTTTTTTTTTTTTTTTTTTTATCCCAGTGCTGTAGTTAATATGTGTCAAAACAATTTCGTGTCAATTGACTTGAAAAGGGAGATTAGAATTTTAATCTAAAGAGTTTCTTATACTGGTTTCAATCCAATAATTAAACAAGCACCATTTTGGGGTGATGTGTATCTAAAGTCCACTTGAATATAGACAAACAAATAAATAATAATAATACATGATTATTATTAATTTAACTTATTTAATAATTTATATATTTATAAAACTTATCAAATTAACTTCATTAATAAACACACTTAAAATGTCCCAGACTATTTGCAAATATCTATCATACGATAAAATTCTATTCAATTAAATTAATCGCATAGTTATTCAGTTTATTAGTATTGCTTCGTAAAATATTGCCACTATTATATCAAATTAATTAATCCGATACTGCAAACAAGCAATAAATATAAAAAAAATACTGTGTATTAGAAAGATACATTTTGTGAAATGAACTATTTCTCTATTTACGATTTTGCTGTTAAACAATATATGCTTTAACTATAGATAAAATTATGTAGACAACTGCAATAAGTCTCTATTCTGAAAATTAATGCACGCACAATTCTTTTTTCATTATTCTTATTTAAGCCTGAGAAATATTACTGGATTTGGAAAGGGTATAAAACATTTATGGTCTGGCTATTATCCAGCTACTTGCACAGTAGAACGTAAAACATTAAAAACTCATAATTCTTTGTGTGGTTTTGTATATATGGATAGTATTTCCAGCTACTTCCGTGGCGCCGTGGCTTAGTTGGTTAAAGCGCCTGTCTAGTAAACAGGAGATCGTGAGTTCGAATCTCGCCGGTGCCTGAGGGAATGTAACTTTTGTTTAGTTTGCATTCATGAATAATAGCTTTTTCCTTAATTCAAGGAATACTCCCCATCTTCCCTCTACAGATTTATGGTGAGCAGACTGAGATGTGGTTTGACTTCCTTTCCAAATGTATGAATATATCTGAATAAGATCAGCGGGTACTTTCCTACTGTGTTATTTTATGCCAAACAACTTATTTCAGCATCATTGAAAGTGGCTAATTAATCATAAATCTTAAGTTTAATTATAAGGAATTGAAAATCGGAATGCAGAAAAAAACTATTTGGCTGTAAAAATGTTATTTTTGAATTATCCAAAATTCAGTATGTTCTCATATATTAAGGCTTCCTACATTTTACATCTATGATGATGTTTGAAAATTTTTTCATTTGCCTAAACAAAAAGGATGTTGGAATGGTAATGAAAAAATTATAAGGTTTTAGCTAAGTTTACTTGATCTAACATATCCTTCAAAGACCACAAGTCATGGACTCACGATGACGGACAATTGTTTCATCTTTTGCCGATCAAAAAGATTTTGGAAAACTTAGATAAAAAAAAACCTGACATAAAACCTTTCCTTGTCTTTATGTATAGAAATAGATTTTCTGCCCAAAAGCTCTTTACGAAAAATTGAAGATATACGTTCTTTTTTCTCCAGTTTAATTAATAACTCGAATTCATTTATTTCATTAATTTTAACGAATTATTATATTCAAATTTTCATTTTTTTTTTCTTACTGCTATAAAATATTAAATATTTTTTTTTTCACATTAATGCTAAAAATGTTCGATTGAGTTTTTAGAACTCTGTCACACAGACATTTTCCTATTTGTCGAAATTTAGAGGAAACTGTTTTGCAGGAAACTAAAAGAACGAAAGCTATCCTGAATACTTTTGAAAATGCTCAAAAACATTTTATTACAAAACTCGTAATTAGAATCAGTTTTCAAAAACACATAGAAATGATTTAAGCTTATTCTCATTTAATTTTATTACATATGTATATATATATATATATATATATTTAGTAAAATAAATAAATAAATAACTTCTTTTTAGAATTTGGTTTTCTTTAAATAGTACTACTGATCAGAGAACTTAGCAAATAATTTCACTATTCTAGCGTTTTTGAAACTGTGCATCCTGCTTACGTTTAAGATACTAGCAAGAAATGCGGACAAACAATTTGAATTCGATTTCAAAATATTTACTTCAGTCTTTGGTTTGGAAATGAATTCGAAAAAATTGATTAAAACCGAATCCGGATAAATTTCTTATATCCAGCTTGAAAAAATAATCCCATCTATGAAAATCTATTCAAAATTTGATAGCTAACTATTTGTTATTTAATTCCTTACTTGATATTGGTTAAAGTTTCATTTCTTTTTAAAGACCAAATTTGGAGTTGCAAAAAGAATAGAGCAAAATTTTTTTTCAATCATCTCCAAAAAGAAGATAAAACGCTTGAAAAAATATGGAATAAATGCCTAAAACTCAATCTGAAAATTTTTCCGTATAATTGAGCACCAATTTTTTTAGACCTTTGCAATTATCTTACAGTAATTAACACGGCCATGACAGCCGCATTGAGCTATAAGGCCCTTAGACAATGTAACTCTTAAGGTGCCTTTACTTCTCTAAACTTTCAAAGCCAAATATTTTTTTTATCGATCTTACTTTAATCTCTCTATACAAAATTTTAAGCAGCGAGTTTTGAACAATTGGGACAACAGAGAGTTTAACTGATAATTATTTCTAAACAGTAAGTTTCAATATGTAGAAAATTAAAAATTTATAACATTATTAAAATAAATAATTTAAAAAAATTATTAAAGGAAGACAAAAATTTTCTTATTATAGTCTAAATAATTTTCAATAAAATGATTTGATATTTTTTCAAACTTATAAAGTATTACATTTTTTAATTATAAAAATTAGCGTAACATAAAATTTGCAAATAATAATGGATAAGGAATATTGCTTGAATAATGTTTCAAAATTAATGAAAAAAAATACTTGATTTAAATTTGAGTGCATTCGATTGTACGACTCTTTTATAATTAAATGAAAGTACAATGAGGAATAGTTTTAAAATTTCGTAAGAAAATATTGAGGACTTGGACCCCCTAAAGCTGTTGACTCTGTACAGTTGCCTTCTTTTGCCAA
Organism: Argiope aurantia; assembly: GCA_026543865.1. Classification (NCBI taxonomy): domain Eukaryota; kingdom Metazoa; phylum Arthropoda; class Arachnida; order Araneae; family Araneidae; genus Argiope; species Argiope aurantia. The sequence goes on from JAPMOR010065379.1 coordinate 77,491, forward strand.
TTTAATAATGCAGCCCTAAACGTCAAGTTTGTGGTAGATGTTTCCCATGTGCTTCCATTGGAGTTTTGTTGTTTCCTATAAAATGTTTGCGTTTTTTTTAATGCCAGTGCTGATAGAAAAAATCAATCATCCGAATTTATTTTATTTTTTTTCAAATCAGGCATTTCAGTCTTCTTTTAATGTTACTTACATGCTCCTAATAGTCGTTAAAAAATGACAAAGTTAGTCTGCATAGCTTCAATTAACAAGTGTTCATTGGATTTTATAGCATCCGAGACTAATGTTTTTACTAAAACATTAATTTCAGATATTCCCATGTACATCGCCCATGGGAATTTCACAATATCATTCCCGTGAATATTTCAATATAAATTTAAGTTATCATCTTAATAGTCGTCTGTATTTCCTAAACTATTTTTTTTTTTTTTAATTTTATGGAATATTTCACTTTGGGAAACTGAATACTCTTAATGGAAAGTAAAAATTGGGTTTTATGTAATAATTTAGAAAATACAAATTGTATTTATAAACGGTATAATTATGATGAGCAGGTGCGCATCATGTCCATGCACCATATTGATCACTAAAAGGTATGCTTCCTGTTGTCTTTTTATCTCATTATTCAAAGAATATATTTATACAAAATAAATTTACTAAGTTTTGGATCTCAATATTGTGATTTTGACAGATGTAGTAAATAACTTTAAATCCTATTCATTTCCATTGCCATAATCCTCAGCGGAACCGAATATTATTATGAAATATGTAGGCATTAAAGTGTGCCCTATCTTCAGACACTGATTAGTTCGGACACATCATACGAGAGCAATGTGGGCAAGTACCATAAGCCTTTTTACAGCCAGGTCACAATATCCCTTTATCTGTTTCCCATCACCCTATGTCCAGTCGTAAAACCTTCATTCGGGTCAGCCAGCCTTTCTAATTCAATCTGAAGCATCCTCCCATTCCTTCTCTTTTAATGAAGCGGCGAGCCCACGTCACAGAAACCTATGCCTCCCCAAAGGTACGGAAGGGGTATGAGCCGCTGATTTCCCCACCGAAGTGCCCCCGGGGAGCAATAGGACCCCAGTCTGTGCGCGTCTATAACATTATCTCATCAAGAGAAATGAAAGGCTCATAACTGTATTTCATCTTGTCACTTCGCTCTCTCACTCCTTTCCGGTCCGACCCGAAGAAACAAACCACCACCATTCTTAAAAGAGGGGTATAAATTTGCATATGGCCGCCTTTTATACTCTTCTTTCCATTCCGAGGGCCACAATTCATGCTTTCCCACCCGCGCTCTCAGCGTCTTCAAGCCTTTGGGCCTTCTACTCTCCTAACGACTCGCGAATTTGTGCAAATGAGGCAAACTTCATCTGGCCTCGGCTAAAATGACGAATGTCTGACCTGAGAGGATGTCTTTTCCCCCTTCCACGACGACGACCGCAAGATATTATGGGGCGACCCCTCCTCCTGTGCGCCCTCCTCCCATTCCAGGGGCGGTTGAATATACATGACAAATGTTAAGTAACGGTAGCGCTCTTTTCCGGGAGGCCATACGTCGTTTTGATGCGATAAAATAAGTCATACCGCCCGGGGGCCTCGCCACCACGTGTCCGAACGCTCAGGAAGAGAGTGACGTGAGTGCAGGGAAGAGAACTTTACGGGCGGTGGAAAACTCGCGAAGACTCTTCGAGAAAGGCCGAAGGACATGACATCAGAACAAGAGCTTTATTTAAATTTGATGGAAATCTTTCATAAGCTGGTTTAATTTTAATAGAGAATATATTTACTTTTCCTTACAGATTTTAAGACTTTATATCCGCTCATTTTATTTTAAAATTCTTATTTTGCTTAATCAAAAGTTAATACAGAGGCTTTCTTATTCTAACTTTTTTTTTCTGTTCGTCCGGCAGTTTAAATTCTTTATTAATGTCTAAGTTACTAGTGTTACATTTACAGTTTTTATACAAAATCGTAGCATTCAGACGTAATTGAGCACAGAAACCTTCTAAATAAAAATAAACTTTAATTTGCTAAATATCCAAATAGAAAAATAATTTTCTAACTTCATATCCTTTTATATTAATACTTTTCTTTCTCATCCAATACTTCACTTTTTCTTTGCCGAAACTGAAAAATTTAATAGTTTATTTTATTTTTTAAAAAGTCTGATTCATCATTAAATGTACCCATATGATAGCATTTCGTCTGTTTTTTTTATTTGTATAGTAACAAGCAATAAAAAAAAAACTAAAATAATGTCTTGAGTGAATTTTATTGATTACAATAATCACTTAATTAGTAAAAATTCATATTCATTTAAATATATTCCAAGCTAAAGAAGTTAAAAAAATTAATATATTAACGAAAATTTTATAAGAAAGTCTAATTTGTATTGTTAAAGTAGTACATACATATGTTTTATGCGATTGTTACTATTTTTTCACTTTATATTAAAATTATTTCTATCGGAAGTAAATCGAGTCCACCTTACCTTAAAACCAACCTTAAAAATATTTATGAATTTTTTTCCAGTAAATATAAAATTTTTGTTTAATAAATCAAAAATTTGATAATATATATAAAAAATTAATTTTCATAAAGCAACCCCCCCCCCCGCAAAAAAGCACATTTTTTATTTTTCCCCCCAAATTATCTAACATGTCTTTTTTCTTCTTTTTTTTTAGTAAAACATTCCAATATTTAAAAGATTTTTAGCTTATATGTTAATGATTTCTGTTTATAAAAAGTTAAAAGCAAATTGGGTTAAATTAATACCTGCACAAGAAGGATACTTTATTCTACTACTAATCTTGTAATTTTAAAATGCCGTTTTTTTTTTTTTTTTTTTTTTTTTAAGTTTAAGGAAAGTTGCCAGATTATCAAATGGATTAAGTAGGCCTGCAAAACATAAAATTTCTTTCCGAAAAACACCTTGATATTTTTTAGTCGCATCTTCAGAATATTTAAACTCTGTCCTTTCATTTTGCTTTATCAGGATCGTATACTCGAACTGATCCACATTAAAATCAAGTACCAATTAAATTTAAGAATATGCTTTTTATAATTTTTTTCATATTATTTCAAACTTGCAGGTTAGTGCAGCGTAATATTTTTTTATTTTTTTTTTGGAGGGGAGGAAGGAGGAAAGAACAAACTTTCTATTTTAAGATGTTCGAAAAAGACATTTGATTTCAAAATTTTCGAAATATTCTATTAAAGCAAATTTCTTGAAATAGTTTCAGAGGAATCACATGTGGAAATATAAGTAAATAAGACGTCACAATTTTTTCATCGAATTATGTTATTCAATTGGTTTTTGGAATAAACGCATTCTATAATGCATATTGGTTAAAAAAATTGAAATATTTATTAGAAATTAAAAATATATATATTGCTTCTTATTTAAAATGTATGAATAGTTTTAAGTTGAAACTATTTATACGAATAATTAAGTGTAATGTAAAAATTTCTAACAGTATATCATTTCTTTGAAACAGAAACCCCGTGCTTTTACATATGGTTTCGGAGAGGTTGATTTAATCAGCATAGATGCGGGTTAAAAGAATGAGTTGGAGATGTTTCTTTTTATTTATTAATACTGTAAATTCCAACTATCAGCGGAATTATTTAGCTTAAGAACCGCAGAGTGTTTTCAATATAGAACAAGTTATACGAATAATAAATATAAAGTCTGAATTAAAATAAAAGGATATAAATCAAAATAAAAAGCGGGAAAAAGAACTGAAAGAAAACACATTCAACCTGAAGAACGTCACGGTCTATAAAAAAGAATTGTTCTTATACACTCATCTTACTGTGTGTCACCACTCTGCGAAAGGGATGAACTCTGAACGAACAGCTTAAGAAAAGTTTGTTCTTATTCAATAATTCAATATATATATAAATGAATTCACTATGAATCACTATGAATCCCGGTATTATACGCAAAGGAGAAACTTAGGTACTAGAATTTTTCTTTAATAAAGTCTCCCAATAATAGGATTGCGTTATTTGATAAACTGATTGTAGCGTTTATTTCACTGATTGTTGTGAATTATCACTCGAAAAGTATTAGACTGACATATATACAATTCTCCATCAATACAAAAGTGGACAAGTGAAAATTTTAAAACCTTTTCATAACTATCTGAAGTGAAAAAAATTCTATTCTTGGTAACTCTCGGTCACATTAAGTAAATAAAACAATTCATATGAGAATTATATCATTTTTCACTTTTGTTATAACGATTCCTTATTTATAATAATCAACTAACAGTAAATATATTCATATATTTTATACTAATATGAAAAAAATGATCTTTTAGATTCACAATATATTGTTCACAATAAATATAAAAGTTTTAAAAACGATCTGTCTTATTTTTAATATTGTCCAGCTGGTCTCCTAAGTCGAATACATTACGTTGTTCTAAATATTACTTTTGAAAACTTTTCTCTTCTTAAATTTAGGATAAAACGTCACTGAATTGTTAAGGTAAGTAATTTTTTCAGTACCAAAAAACTTAATCGCAATACAGTTATAAATAGGATTGAAATCTTGTTTTACTGAGGATCTGTCTAATTTGAGGATTGGATATCAGTCATTAGGAGAATTTTTACATTAAAAAACAACAAATATAAATATAAAAAATTACTTTAAAAGTCTCAAAGGAAAATAAAATTTTAAAAAGTCCTAAAGAATCTATCTAAGCCCCAGTAAAAATTCTCAAAACTTTGAAAAATAGCCAAATTTTTAAAATTTGATCTGCAGCAACCCTGTCTAATAATACTTTGTTTCCAGGTGAAATCAAATGTTCATAATTTCCGTTGCAACATTTGATTCTTTTAAAGATTCGTCGTGATGTCTTTCCTAGGGTATGTCACATTGTCGGGGATCACATGTGATCTCAATGGTGTAGCATTTTAGAGAAAGAGTATCGCTTGAAGTTTCTTTTTTCGTTATCTGACAAATATCCAAAAAATCGCTGTTATAGTTTCAAAGTCTAGGTAATCAATAATCTATCCGACGCTTTAAAAAATGAACTTTATTAACTTCTTGACCTGCAAATTTTCTTATTTCCTAAGTAGAAGACACATCCTATTTGGGACATTTATTATTTTCTTAATTCTTATAATGATATGCAGATCATTTGAGATACTGAAGAATTTCTTAATATTTTTGCATTTTAAATTGCTTAATGCTGTCATTTATTTGCAGATTTAAAATTAAACATTCAGTAATTCGATACGTGTGTCAGACACATTTTGTATGCGGAGGAGTTAAGGTACAACAAGTCAGTGAAATGCAATTTAAAACTAAAAACAGTGAATTTTTTTATAAAAATATATTCATATTTGTTGCTTATAGCTAGATGTAGAATTAATTATATTTTTGATAACTTTTCCTGCATTTTGATGACAAGCGCTTTTATTACAAAAATTAAAATATCTTAGCTAAAAACAGATGAATCAAATTTTTTGTAAAATATGAAACTACATAAACTTGCAAATTTAGCATAACATTCGAAATTCCTTTGCAATTTGTAATGTGTTATATCAAATAGGGTTACAAAAGAATTTGAGCATTCTATATTTTATGCTGTCGAAACTCACTTTTAGTAACAAAAAAAAAAGCTTCAAGAGATAAAGCAATAATTTATTTGAAATAATTACTTTGGAATAACAAATATTTGGATATTTTGCTCGGTATATTTGAATTCTTCTTTTAAACAATTCATTATTTTCATAATATACAAATAATGCAATAATATGTTTTTTATGATTCCAAACAGGGGTCACGAGTATACTTTAAAAATAACTTCCAGTAATTTAGCTTCAAGCTTTCGTTCCGAATACTTCAAAAATCTTTTCAAATGTAATTATCCCGCATTAGTGTTATATATGAAGTAAGATCAAGTACATATTCAATTTTCTAGTTCTCCAAATGAAGCTTTGATTAGCTTTACAAAGATAGAAATGTACACTAAAACTCGCTTAGCAGTATAAGTTCAGAAAATCTTGATATGAGAATGTTTTTATGAATAATTACTTGTTTTCTTAATTGCATTTAAAATCTGCAGTGTTATTTTTGGCCAGCCTAAAAAAACCATGGGAGAAGTTCCTATTTTGTGACAATACGTGAATTATTCTGTAATTAATGCAAAATTATTTAATTTTATAGGTTGATTTGTGAAGAAATAGTGAGACACAAACAATTATGTTGGGTAATTTGTATTTTTTGTAATTTAAATTAAAATTGGGCTATATCATTCGATCATTAACAGACTAGGCCATCCAATTTTCGTGTCTTAAAATTAGTAAGAATTTTAATGTAGTATTTCCATCGATTTAATAGAAATTCCTTTGACTATATAACAGACAAACTGAAAAGTTCAGCTAGTTCCTTTCAAAAATTTCTATATTATAAAAGAATCTCATTTTATTGAGTCATTTGAAAAGAATACATTTTCTATGAATTATGCAATTATTGTTCTAATAATGTAAATAATTATTTAAGTTCATATTAATGGAATTCCAAAGATAATTATATAATTCACTGTAAATATTATTCAGATTTAGATATTGCATATATGTATACTCATGAAAATAAATAGTTAATAAAAGAATTCACATCTTATCAAAGTAACACCTTTGTCTCTCCGAATAACAACGGATGGCAGTTATTTGACTCTGTAATGAAAGTTGCACCAATTTGGGGTGATTAGGTGCTTATATTCAACGAAAGTAAGGCCAATTCGTTGTTAAAGGGTTAGAAAATTTGCATGCTTTTACCGATGCAGGAAATATTGAAAGATTCTATTAGAAATCAATAAAATGTATACTCAGGATTTTTTAGAAACATATATTAAATGAATTTTATAATTTTTTTTTTTTTTTGTGGCTGAAACAAGGAAAATTAGAAAGATGACATAGTTTATTTATTTTCATTTATAAATTAACAGAATGCTCTCGAAATTGGTTTTATTTTTATTCCGTGACAGATTATTTGACACATGAAATACTAAAGAAGATTCTATTCAGTATATATAGTTCTATTTGTTAAATTAATAATTCTCAGAATAATATTTTTCAAAAAATCGAACCTCCATTGTGAACGTAGAGAATGTGTTAATCGATATAATCGCATTTAATATTACAAAGTGCAACATTGTTATCACATTATGACAGAAAACAGTGTTATAAAAAGTGAGTTATCTAATTAACATTGTTTTTAATAACATAACTAATTATTATTGAATTATTTATTTACTTAACAACTTTTCTTTTAAATATAGAGACAAATTCTTGTTTAAAACATTGAATTGTTACATTGAATTCTTGTTTAAAAACGAGAACAAAAGGTTTTTTTAAAATTTATCAATACATTGTGATGTATTTGTGACTATTTAGCAAGTTTATTTATAGACTACAAAATATTCACCTTATAATTAACTGATGTAAGTGCTGACTCCAGTAACTACTATACTCAACTTCGAAAAATCAAAGCTTTAAGGAACTGAAATGGAGATTTTATGCACTACATAACTTTCATCTGTGATTCCGTTTTGATTAAAAATGATTCAGTGACCCCATGTATTTTGAAAGAAATTTTTCTTACTAAAAAGATAAAGTAATTATTAATTGCTAACAACATTTGATTACTAGTTTGCTCCACTGAACTAATGGCTATGTTCCATGTCACTTAAATCTATGTTGCTTTTTCTTGAACAAGGTATTTAAAACTTTAGTTCAATTTTAAAAAATTTTACTCAGTTTCGTAAAATTTTAGCTGAATAATTCATATCATTATAGATTTATGTATTAATTTTATTCATTAACAGTGAAACATTTTATAAAAGCATTTATTGCTAATTCTGTTGAGCAGTCACTGCCAATCTTCTTAGATCTAATATCATTGGATCACAGGTTCTTACGGTTTTTCCTTTTGCGACCCGTCTTTAAATGATAAAAATATTGTGATCCAGTTTTCGTCAAAACAGTTTAGCAGTAGCGCCATAGTTGGTAAAATATTATGAAAATTAAAATATATATATATATTTATTTCAATTAAGAGAAGTAGTTCTATAAAAAATAATTATTTATTGGACTTAAATCAAATCGTAAAAACCCAAGATGATTTTTTTAAATACATTTTGTATAGGGAAGAAAATGTGAGACTTATACTGATTCTTAGGCATCTTTTATGCTATTCCACTTGGATCGGAGGCCATAATTAAGAAATCCTTGGTTTATTGCTAATAATCAAATCTTTTTAAATTTGCCCTGTATCAACTCTTTACGGTTGAAAAAAAACTTACTTTCATGATTCCTTTTCGACATAAAAATTTTGCTACAATATTGATTAAATATGAAAATGAAGCATAAATTTATGTTAACTGAGAAAAAATTTGATGAAAAAATCTCAAATAATAAGTTTTAATAAAATATTTCTTGCCAATGTGTTTGCTTAATTTTTATGGATATCGAAACATTTGAAAGAAAATACATCTGTAAGAGTGTTCGTGACTCATATCGTTTCTGTGTATTGTTCGCCAATGGATTCTAAAACCCTCCGCGCTTTTGCACATGCGTTAGAATGGGTTTAATTCGGCAAAATAGGGGCGAGAGGGAACAGGAAAGGAGAGACGTGTACATTTAACAATAAAGTAAATTCCAAAAATGCGCAAATCCTTCCGCATGTCACCCCTTAGTGACATCGAATCGTCGAAAAGTTAAGTCTCAGGATACTGAAACGAACAATAACCACACTAAATATAAATTGCTGTTCAATAAATGATTTAATACCATTTAATAAAAGATTTTTTAATTCCTTTTTAAATTTTTTTCGTCATAAAAATTTGAATTGCAATGCCAGTGTCGGCAAATAATATTGGCGGATTTCAACTTTATGACTTTCTAAGCTATCTGAGAAATGGGACTCTACATATATATATATATATATATAAGACGTGTGCAACTGGACAAATTTTTTGGGCCCCTCAAAGTTATAACTTGTGTTGCCTATATACGAACCTAATAGCGGAAATTAAATATGAAAAAAGAAGCATAATTCAATGCTAAATAAACGAAATTTACTAAAAATTTTTTATCCCAGTTTCTAATGAAATCTTTTTTAAGTCATGATTGTTTACAAATGCTGAAGAATTTGAAAGATATATCTGTGAGAATTTTTATATTTTTTTATGCGACCTCATTTGGGGCCAGAAATTTTAGTTTGACTCAAGATATTTACATGATGCTTGAATTAAAAAAAAAAAAAAGAAAAGAGGAAGGTGGTAAAAGGTTGAGATTTATTGTTTATAAGAATCTCTTTCGGAGTCTTTTAGATAAATATTGAGAAATTATGGAAATCAAACGGATATTGTAGATTCCAAAGATGATTTCATTTGCTGATGAGTTGTGCCTTTCAGTAGTTACAAATTCAACTGTCGTGATAATACTCTATAATTGAAGAAATCCTGGTTGATAAGTACTCCATAACCCCTTCTGATAGTAGTCCACAACTGAAGAGACCGTTACATCCCATCCAACACTTGCAAGCCAAACCCAGCACATCAGAACTTAATCAGGAGCCACTTTTCCTCTGATCGCTGTAACTGGAAGGCAAAAGAGCGCGTCAGATATATTGGTATTGTGTTGCCTGCTATGTTTCTGCGGCGGCGTCTTTAGAGAGTAATTAAAAGATACAGGCTGCAGATAGAGAGGGAAAACTCGCCGAGAAAGTCATTCAAGTCCTAATGTAAAATGAGGGCCATAAACTTCGTCTAACGTCATGCGGGTGTCAGGGAGCGAGCATTATGAACCAAAAAGCACGATCAACCGCCTTTCTGCAGCTCCGGAGGCGAAGGGAAGGATTTATTTTTCGACCCTCCTCATTCTATCTGGAAGAGTAGGTAAATAGATGATGCTTTTAGATAAATAAAGTTAAATTGTGGAAATCAAATAGGTGCTACAGATTTCAATGTTTGATTTGATTTGTTGGTGAATTGTACCCTCTTTTATATGATGGATGTGTAAGGCAGCTCTTAAAGCAAGAGATGATTCTTTATATTAAACTGGTGCTCTGAATTGAGGCATGTGGAAGTCTGTTTTAGAGGTAACATAGGAATAAAAAATTATTCAGCAGCTTTGTTAAAGCATGTTTAATTAAAATTTCTATTACATAAAATTTAATCTAAGCAAGAATGTTTAAATGATATTTGAAGTACAAGGGGGGGGGGGGAGTAGGACGAATTGTAAAAGACTGAGATTCATTGCTGATAGGATTGCGTTTTAGACAAACAGAAAATGCCTTTAAATAAATATAATGTCATGGAAATAAAATGCTTCATATTTCAGAATTTGATTTGATTTGTTGGTGAATTGTGGCCTTCTTATACGAGGGGTGTGTAAAGCAGTTTTTTCTCGCGAGATATGATTATTTATATTACGGCATGTAAAAATCAATTTTAGAAGTAACATGGAATTAAGAAATTATCAGATAGCTTTGTTAAAGCATGCTACAGAAATTTTAATCTGACTCAAAGTATTTACATGATGTTTCAATAACAAGGGAGAGGGAAGAGTGCGAAGTGTAAAGGTTGGAGATTCACTGCTTATAAGACTGAGTTTTGGATAACAGAAGATACTTTTAGAAAAGTATTGAGAAATTACAGATATCAAATGGGCGATGTAGATTACGAAGTTTGATTTCCTTTGTTCCTTTCAATAGTTACAAACTCATCTGTTCTGCATGAGTGAGATATTTTACTGTTAAAGCAAGATAGGATTTTTTTCGTTAGATGAAAGTCAGATTAGTTTAAATATCTGCTTAATTGCTTATTACAGCTTTATGGAGCAGTATGAGATCAAAAAAGTGCAATATGTATTTATTAAAGTATATTTTACTAAAATTTTAGCATTAGCCTCACTTTTACCTCACTTTTCTTCTACCATTAAATATTCAATAAATGAAAATGTAATTTTTTTTATAAAAATAAATAACTTGACCAAAAGATCGATCGTGTCTGTAATTATAACCTTGCATAAAGGTAAGACTGATTCGACTATATTAAATCGATGATTAAACACTAAAAACTTGAAGTCTCTCTGAATCAGAGGGAAATGTTAACACTAGAATTAAGAATGATTTTTGTATTGACAACATATTTGATTGTGTCGGTATCCAGGTTCAGTTTTCTCCTTCTGTTTATATGTACACAGGAAAATCTGATATCAACATGAGAGAAAACAATAGTTCTCTATAGGAATAATAAGCTTATCGCCCAAGAACTATTTATCTGTTAAGATGATATGGATTATCCCCGCTAATGATTCCCTATTAACTGTGTAATAAACTACTGGGTCTAACATGCGCATAGCACATTCTAATTGCCAAAATATTCTCTAAAATTTTCGGGAGAGAGGACACACACAATGTAATAAACTAAAAATCACTTTCATGAATTTGAAATTCTAAGATTTTCTTTCAGAAAATGACTTGAAAAATAATTTTCAAGACTTTCTATTCAGAACCTTTATTCTTTATCTACACGCTATACCTGGAAATAGATACCTTAAACCTTCGATATTATGAATGATATCACAATAAAAATATCAATTTAACAGAAAGAATTGATTGATGCGCTAAACTTTTTTTTAACCTTTTTAATCAGATTAAAGCTTTTTTTTTATTCTTTAAAATGTAATTGAAAAAAAAATATATTTATTTATTTATTATTTATTTATTATTTATTTTTAATCAGATTAAAGCTTTTTTTTATTCTTTAAAATGTAATTGAAAAAAAAAATATTTATTTATTTATTTTTTATTAGAATAGAAAAATTACAGAAGAGATACCCTGCCATTCGTGGTAATGTGAATGATCGAGTGGCTACAAAAATTGAAACTATAGCTGTGTTAAACCTATTATAGTCCATTTCGGCGCAGCTCATGGGTCTACTCATTACACAGAGCTACAACTCGTCTTTGGAGTATGTATAACTCGATCCCACGCTATTACTTGTATCCACCTTGGGATCAAGAATCAACTACTACAACCGGAAACTTCTCATCCCCATATCTGATGTGCTCTGAATTTAATAGTTATTAGGGTATGAGCATTAAATATTTCTTTTGTACGATATAATATTCTATTATAGTATAATAGTCTATAATATTATTTACAATATAATGTAATATTAAATTTTAGTGTAATAATGTATTTTAAATATTATTCATTACACAACATAGAATTAACACTATTTTAGTTTTCTGGGTACCCTTATGCACCAACTAATTTGTTAAATCAAGGTTTCTTTAAGGTAACTTGAGCTGGGTTTCAAAGTTTGCGGTATTTTAAGCAGCGTAGCAATTTTTCGAATTTAATATTTCTATAAGTTAACTCTTGATTACGGAAAAAAAAAGTTTTCTTATTCAAATATTTGCAACACGCTTAAATATTTGATAAAAAATATTTTGATAAATTATATTCGAAATCATTAACAGCATTTATTGGAAATAAATTGATGAAAAAAATGATGCCATTAGTTAAGTTTTCTGTGCTTGAATTCCATCAAGTAAATCACAAAATAAATAGTTTTAAATCTAAATAATGATTGACGGTTCAGTAATTAAAAAAT
>JAPMOR010065379.1:90241-114943 GCA_026543865.1 Argiope aurantia
ATATATATATATATATATATATATATATATATATATATATATATATTAACCATTCGAAATATAATTTTATTCTCTCTCAAACAGTGTTTGTAATGAGATTTCTAATTCCGTAGTAATTCAATGAAAGAACTGAATAAAGGGCGTTCAATTTCATACCATCAACCAAGAAATCATAAAAGGGATTTTTTTTAAATTCATAGTTTAAAAGAAACTTTAGAAATATTCTTTTTTTTAACATATGGATTCCATTAAATTCTTTTAAATAAGAGAGATTACAATTTAAGTGTAAAAGGAAAATCAATCTAAATAATGAATTATTTCATATTAATAATAATAAAAAAGAAATATCTGTGTATTGTAAACTTTCGCAACAATTTAACTATAACAATAAAAAGCTACAATAATTTCGCAGTTGATTCGGAATAATCCTCTTAAATAAATGAATTAGTCATTCACCGATAAAGAGGAAATGCACTTGATTTCATGTTCAGAAAATGTCAGCAGAACAAATCCTAATATATGAATTCTTCTCATAGGCAGTCCTTGCTGCTTATTTTTAATAATCGAGTTCCTCTCCACAAAGTGTAGCCATCTTTAATCAACTCACCGCAGATCAACCCACTCCCAACTGTCAACTATCCCAAAGACTCCAACAGACTAAACACGAACCTTCATCCCCGCCACACACCCAAACCTATCCAAAATCCTCTTCCTCAAACATTCTATTTCGAATGAAATTGCTGACGCCTTGCACTTTTATAAGCTCAGAACACTCATTGTCATTCTCTGGTCATTCCAGTCCAAAGACCACACGCATCCTGGGTGGAAAGAGAGAGTAGACGGGAGGAAGGGGGATGTCAATGGTCTCTGAGGACTACAAATGTTTCGATTTTGTTCCATCCCACCCCATTCCTAACGACTCTTCAGCGACTTCCATGTCCAACAAATCCTTAGTCGAGAACGCAGACAGTTGATGGCATGGCATCATCCTTATGTGGAACTCGTTAACAAACCTGGTTAATTGGGAAAAGAGTTGCGGCCCCTTTCGAGGGGTGGAAGCTTAGATTATTCCACCCCCTTCCTCCTAGCCTTAGTGTTTTTCATTAGCGTTTCTTTGTCTCCCTTTGGGAACTATTAAGGCAAGAAAAAATATAAACAAGTTAAGATTTCTAGTTGGTACTTAATCGCTTAAGTATGTTTCGCAGAGATTGGACTCCAATTTGATTTTCTTCCTTGCACATGGGGGCAGGTGGTTGTGAATAGAAGCAAGAAAGGTTGTCTGAGTGTGATATTTTTTAGAATAGAATGAATAGTAACTATTTAGAGATATAAATGTAACAATAATTTGCTCACTTTGTGTAACATTTTCTTTTTTATTGCAATCGATTATAACTCTTATATTTATTAGGATAAGCTGTTTAGCAAATTATCGTTACTATTTGTTTAAAATACAATCAAAACATTTTTCTCGATAATATACCAATTTTAATAATAAAATTGCAACAATAATTGATTTTATGACTAGTAGATTTGAAAATGCAATTATTGGAACATAAAAATCTCTGTTCCTTTTTCCATTTTCTTATGCCGAGTACATTGCAATCTATAAAATTATAGGCTGCCTTTATATTATAAAAATACAAACAGATCATCTTGTTGAGAAAGAAAAAGTTTAAATAATTTAATTAAAAGAATTTTATAATTTAATTTAACAATTGAAAATTCGTGGAATCTTTTTACACACCAATACAACGATGCTTGAAAACCTGAATATGAGATTATTATGTGGGTTTTGGAATTGACAGACATTCATTAAAGCTTTTTGTTATTACATCATTGATGAAAAAAATCATATTAAAAATATAAATTTGCGGTTGGAATAACAGGAACATCTTGAAGATTAGCAAAGTAATTTTTTAAAAGTAAAATTTGCATTAAAATGTAAAATTATAATATGATATTAAATTTCATTGCATCACGTGCAGAGAGTTAATATTTTTATCAATTTAGCAAGTTTTTTTGGACAGAAAATCGAGAAGATTTTGCCAAGTTTTCCGCAAAACCACCTAACATATTTTAACACATTTTAAAAAAAAGGTACTTTAATTTTCTTCATAGTTTAGTCATAAACACTTAACTGTGAAAAAAAAATGAATTGTTTGACAAATAATTCCATAAAACTATTTTATAAAAAAATAATTTACAAAAATTATTATAAAATTTTTTGAAAAAAAAATGAAAAAAGTCAACTATATTTAAACTAAGACATATCAGAAGGACACAATTAATATCAGATATGAAGTTTATTATAATTCTTTTCGAATTTTTTCAAAATTTTTTCTCACTGTTTGCCTTTAAAATCCTAAAACAATAGCAACTATTATTATGATACTCTAAATGAAGCCTTTCTTTACGTAAAGATTTTAGGAAAACATTTTGTTCTTCTTTGAACTTTGAGGAAACTAGCGATTAATTCCTTTGCAGGACCATTTCATTCATTTTAACACTATTATATTTTATTTGCTTTCAATTTTTATTTGAATAGTTGCAATAATAATTTTTTAAAAATAAGAAATTTTCCTTATGATAGATTTGTTTATCACAATTGAAAATATGAATAGTGAATTGCCACTTCCCTTTCTCTTTAAAATCCACTTCACACGGTGCTTGACGAAACGGCCATCGTGTCTATGCATGAAACGTTAATGAAACGTCAAGCGATGAAAGATATAATTGCTGCTAGTTCGTCATTATTAAAGGGCAACAATGTATGACTGCTTTGATTTCCTCGTTATTGTGCTGCCAGTATTGATTTGATAAAATTAAAGACCTACTAAGCTATATTGATTCCCATTCAATAATTCTTTCTTTTGAGCAATCAGTTTCGAGTACTCGAAAAACATGTCATTTCGAATTGCTCCTAATAAGCAATAACACATTAAATACATGTTATTAAAATAGAGTATGTAAACTTTAAATCAATTATCAAAAAAATTAGGTTATAAAACATTGTATGCGTAAAGTTTTGCTCAAAGGTATTATTTAAGGATTAATGGTCAAATAAACTTTTCCTGTACATCTTCAACTCATAATTTACATTTACACATACTCTTACTCTTTATATTATTATATAGTCATCTTATATGATTATTTGAAAAAACACCTTCCAAATTTTAACAAATGGCACCACAGTAAAAGTATTTATCATGGAATTCAATGCCTGAGAAAGATGTAAAAGTACTAGACCGTGTGTGAAAGTACTTGAGGGAGATAGATATAAATGTACTAGACAGCGTATTAGGAAGAAACTAATGAGGTAATGTAATAGCACAAAATTGTTATATACATTAAAAAACAAAAAAACAATTTTCATTTCTCAAGGTTACATATTGTTAAAATAAATCAACTGAGAACAGTTTAATCCTAAAACGATATTTTTCTTACAAATCCATCAATATTTAAAAAAAAATCTACTATATTGAAAAATAAATGCATAAAGGCGAAATAGAAATTTTCATAAGAAAATCAATAAAAAAATGTTTTAATTATCAGGATTTCGAACCTCGGATGTGAGATGTCAGTTAAATATATTGTCACGTAGATACTTTAGTATAGAACTCAAAGACACACACAAGAAGTAGAGCTAAACCAATTTATTGACTCAACTCTGAACTCAGAAAATAACAGATCTTCTGCTTTTATATTAGCAGGGAAAGTTCCAGAATACTTTTCTGGAGAAAGTAAGAAAAGTCCAGAACACTTGTCTGGTAAACTAAAGAAATGTCCAGAATCTTCTGGAGCATGAAATAAAAGAAAACATAAAATCAAGGAATGAATTATTTACACAGAATGTGAATGACATTGTCTCTAGCGAGATTCGAACTCACAATCTCTTGATTATGAGGACAGTGCTATAATCATTCAGCCATGGAAAGTTGACTGCCTATTTTCAATGCGGCAGTATAATATATGCCGAGGTATGTACTTGGTATACATCTCCAGAATTCGAAGAGAATGGAACAGCAAAATGTGCTGTAATAATCAGCATAAAACTTCTTAATGATGGTGTTACAAATTTTCACCACAGAACAACTAAGAGCTTTATTTTACTTTCCATGAGAATTATTCTTACTGAAATTGCTAAAATTCAAGTCGCAAACCGGAAAAAAAAATCAACTTTGCTCTTCTGAAAAGAAATTTTCAAGTACAAGAAAACTTTTCATTTAATAAAAAGAGAATTGAGTGAAATAGCAGATCTTTTGAAACTTCATTGAACTAATAATCCTATTAAACCAGAACACTATGGAATTAAGAAAATTAAAGAAAGAAGAAAATTTCTAAGAATGAATTTTTCATACATTGCTTAGTTATTCTCATTCAGTTTCGGATCACTATTTCACCAGACTTCAAACTCCGTTCATCGATAATTTTTAATACAGATTAAATTTTTTCTCTTTCATTTTGTTGATAAATCCTTTCAAACACCGTTGCTAATTTGTCCTTATATTGCACAATATTATATGATCAATAATCACCAAACTCATTTGATATTATTTATATTGTATTATATGAATATACATCATATCAAAAACCAATACTGAAATATATGTCATATCAAAAAATAGCATTATTATTCATTATAAGAAAATATACCAGGAGAATAACGACAGTTTATCACATATATTAAAAAAATAAACAGTCAAACAGCTTGAGAAGTAATTCCGGATCTATCTCTTGTTTACTCCTTAATTATAGTGCCATTTCTCAGAATAAAATTTTGGACTTGTGTAATGTAGGAGTGCTCACATTTTTAATTTCAAGATAAGTTCTACTCATCAGTTTTCTTTCCTTGTAATATAGCGAAAGAAATTGAGTGGAGTTCGCTTCAGAATCCTGAGTTTCCGAAACGAGAAATTTAGTTACAAGATTACATACTAAATTTCATTTAACTCAATTTTGCATTTTCTTTTTGTCTAAGTGTGTGCGTGCGTGTGTATTATCACGTTTACATGCGTGAGAAAGTACAAACCGACAAATATTTAATCTTTCGGCAGATTTCATTCGAAATTTGATGAGAATTTGAACTTTAGATGTTATTTTATTCAAATCTAGTTTATTCACACATCATATCATCAAAATTAGTTTATTCAGATCATTAAATATTCGAGTTACCGCATATACAAGTACGCATGTATAGATTGTGTGCAGATGCAGATGCACAGATATACTGATCAATAGCATGTACAGATCAATAGACAGTCAACCTTTCGATGAATTTCAATCAAAATTGAATACATATTTACACTTAGGTGTTGAATGTATATGCAAAATTTAATTTATCTAGCTTTTTATGTATTGTAGTTATCGTGTTCGCCTGTATTCGGACATCCAAACAGGTTTGCTGCGAATGGAATATGATCAAAATTCAATAGAAATCTTTATATTTGTTGTTAAGACTACATACTAAATTTCATCTTTTTAGCTCTAAGGGTTTTTGATTATTGGATTCGTAGACAGAGAGACATAATTGCAAAATTGTGTTAATGTGTTTTTCGGACTTAGAAAATGTTGAAATGTAGAAATTCACCAAAATCTCACGTTCGAATTTTTCGACGATTGCAACACTTTCTCTTTGTATATTTTATAAATGATAAAGTTAAAAGAAACATGTCTCCTCAGTACAATATTTTTCTATAATTATAAAAATTTCTGAGCTCATTTGATATTATTCGTTATTTAACTGGAAAACTTATTTTTAATTTTGTATTTTAATCAACAATAATGGGGAAATATGTCGCACAAGGATGTAACATATTTATTCATTATTAGAAAATATACCAACAGACTAACGCTAGGTTTCGTTTAATTTAGTTAAATTACATCAACATCCCATTTTGAAACATTACAAAGCTTTTTTTGGGATTAGTTTATAATTTTTGTTCCTCCGATAGGAAACTGATCTGATATTTCTTCTCCAAAGTTACACATTACACCAGGATTAACGCCAGTATATAACATGTATTAGATAATGATAAACAATAAAAAAGAAATATATTTCATATATATATCAAACTTCTTTATTCTTTTAAAAATTCCATTGTTATTTGAAAACAGAGTTCACAAATAATTTCACAAATTTGTTCAATGAAGCAAATCACAAATGATTCTACGTTAATATTATTTTAAACCAAAGCATTATAATATAGCATGGATATTGCTACATTATGAATATATTATGTAACGTTACAATAATATAATGTAGTTTACTTAAATGGATCTATTATAATGTAATTGACATAAATGTATGAAGTAAATGAAATTCCATTTCTGCATAGGAAGCATCTATAGTTTTTAAAAATAATTTTAGCCATACAGAATCAGAAAACGTGCCTGCTGAAATAAGTAACATCATCATCAAATAAATTAATCGAATAATACAAAATAAGCCTTATAGATTAAATAACGCTGCCTTAGCAAATAATCTTGATCAAATAAGTAACAGCAGGCTATTATACCTTTTAGCTAATGAAAAACCATCAAAAGGCCTTATTTTTATCCGCAATTACCTCTAATCATTTCATCATATCAAAACTTCCCAGACCCATTCAATCTCTAAAAGGAAACTTTTCTGAATTCTCAAGGGAAAAAAGATTGTTTATACATACAAAATCCGACTGAGCAATCAAAAGTGACGGCCAGCTTTTGTTGATCGATTTGCGTCAAACAGTTTTCAATAGGAAACTTGCCTGGGAACTTTCTTTGCAGCAATCAAGGAGTTAAACTACAATTTCAATAGATAACTTTATTTCGCCAATAGAAACAGCGGACGATTGACACGAACCGTCATTTTCTTGTGTTCCGATCCTATTATTTGGCTTCATGTCTGTTTCATTGAGGTTAAACTGCTATGTTTGACGTGACTTTGGCGATCTGAATAGCTTTTGGTGGATTTTGATGGACGCCAATTGTTGTTCGGAAGATTCTTAATAAAGTCGCCAGTTGTTGGTGATTTCGTCTTGGGATCTTGGAATTTCCTAGAAGATGTTTGTGTTATCTTTCCATTCTTATGCAGGATTTTGAAATGTAGGACGGTCAAATCTTCTAAAATTAGTATTAATGAAGTTTGTTTTGGTTGAATATTTTTAAGATTTAAAATATTTTTAAAATATTTAAAATATTTTAATTAATAAAATATATTTCTATCTAACTACTTAGAAATTAAAAAAATAAATAAATCATAAATCTTTAAGAGTAATACTTGCTATACCATATATCTTTTGACCTAACAATTTTATAACTTTTTTATATAACAGTTTTTCTTTTCTTGTGAATCAATTGAATTGGCTTGGAGGATTAGAAATTTATTTTTGGCTAATGAAGTTTCAAAGCATAATGATGGTTTCTATGCTTTATTTAATTCGTTCAACTTTATTGAAATGCAAAAATTGTGACGGTATGTAATTCTAGCTATTCTTAAATTGATATAGCATTCTCTGAATGAATTAAAGCGAATGATGCGAAAAACTGTAGCATTTTTAAAATACTGCATACTTTGTGGGATGTTGATTCACTTTTTTATATGCAAAAATTTTTAACTTTAACTTACCTAGACGATCAATTGTGTTTTATAAAATTTGAAAACATAATAATGGTTGCTTCTCCAGTTTTGTTAATTTTTATTTACATGTAAAAAGTTCTGAAGACCTGTGATTCTAATTATTCTTAAGTTTATACTATCCTCTTTAAATGAATTAAACAGATTGATGCGAAAAATTATGTCTTAAAAAATAGTGTTTGCTATGCTTTATGTTTATGTCCCTCTTTTTAAATGCTATAATTTTTACTCTCTTTTGAATGTATAGAACTTACTTAGACAATCAGAAGCATATTTATGATTTTTAAAGTTTAAACATAATATGAATTTTAAGCCATGTTTTTGTTTAATTTTATATGTATGTACAATTTTTTAGCGGTAAGTGATTACGGTTATTTTTAAACTGACATGACTTTCTAAGGCAACTAACGATTGATCAAATGCAGACTGATTAGAAAATTACATTATGTTATTGAATTCATAAATAATTCATAATAATTTCTTAAATAACTAATAATCATAATTTTCGATTCAGAAATTTAATCTCACATATTAAAGAAATGTTGCAGTTGAACATCTACAGGGAAAAAATTTGGTGTGTGTATAATTTTGCTAACGAAAATGTTTCCAGTTCTTTATTTTTAATTCCACAAACGTTTTGATGTTCTTTTAGAAATATCTTGATCACTAATTAGTAAGGACGATAATATAATGATTATCCTTTGGCACAAAGTGTGTCCTATCGTTTCAAATTATACAGGACAGATCTGACCTAAATTTTATAAATAAATAAACTGATACTAAACCAGCGGAAGTGGTCTTCTTTACATACTCTCTAATAAAGGTACAATCCCCCGTCACATAAAATTTTGAAATGCTCAGATTTTTATTTTCAGAGTCCCATATATAAACGTTCTATGATTCGTAGCATAAAAAACAACAACCGAGTATGCATTTTGAAAGTATTTTTTCGATCGAAAGAAATCAAAATTTGTGCTTAATTATAATTTTAGTAACAAAAATATGCTAAATTTCATTTGTCTAGCTCTATGCGTTTTTGAGTTATCGTATTTAACTGCATAAGATATATAAAAAACGTCATACGATAGGCAAACAAATGGTCAGTACCTTGTCAATATTTGCTTGAAAATTTTATTAGAATCTACATTTTAGATGCTAAATCTTGGAACCATTTTTCTTTAAATCTAGTTATTTGCGCTTTGTTGTTATTTTATTCACCTGACCTCGGCTAGACAGAGTGACTTCATTTGAAGGGATTTCGTTCAAAATTCAATAGACATTTAAAACAAACTAATGCTAATAACTCTCGCCAAGTTTCATTTGTCTTGTTCCAAGCATTTTTGAGTTATCGCATTCATAGTCAGACAAACACAATTGTAGAAAATTATTTTTCAGAGTCAAGGGGATCTAAAACATGGCAATTTCGTTCAAATATCGAATTTGAATTTAGCATTTATGAAGCACGAAGCAAATTTATTTCTTAAAGAAATATTTAAATAAAATGCACAAAAAATGAAATAAAAATGAGCTTTTCGACGTTAGAATGTCTTATTGAACATGAGAGGTGATTTCGGGTTGCCTTTACGAAAGAGTTTTGTTTATTAATAATTCTGATTAGTAACCAAAGATCTTTCATAAAGTAAATAAATATTTTTATTGAGAAATGTCATTACCTACATTTTAAAAGGAGAATATTTCCCTCAAAAGTTATACTTTATAATTATTTTATACAAAATTATAAAGAGAGGATCTTATGAAAGAAAATATGCAATTTTGAATTAAAAATGCGAAATTTTCATTGGGCAATTTACGTTATTTGAAATTATTACTTATATTTTGGAGCTTTTAGAAATAGAGCAGCTAATTTAGTTTGTGTAGATACTATACGTTACTCTAGCCTCTTAATTACATATTTATATACGATATTTCATTATAATATAAAAACAAAACCAAAAATATAATGCTGCAAATATGAAATTATGTTCCCTTCACCTTACAGATGAATTTCGAATTTGTTCGCTTGTAACGAAACAAACTAACTGGATCAGAGAGGATATGATTTTCTTAGAACTCCCTTTTCCTGACTACTTCAAAAGATTCAATCTGTCGGAGCGTGATCAGTGCAGTTACAGTGGAATTGGCACGACATTTCATTATGCCACGGAATGCATCCTCACAATATCTTGGCATATGAAAAAAAACCATCGCCAAGCCATGAACAAGAATGACTGAAAAGAGTCGCCAGCAACTTACTCTCCAAACAAAAACAAAAAAACCCACAGGATAATTAAATTTAGTGAAAATAGAGATCTTTCCTTGCCTCCCCAGCTCTCAACATCAAGTGTCATACTCACAAAGACTAAGTGTTAAAACATAATCAGTCTCTTATCATATATTTGCGTTCATAAATATCAATCCAACAGAGTTTTTTTTTTCGTAACCATTAACCAAATTATTTTCCATTTGATTGTTTTAATTGCATCCTTATCTATTATATCATGATAACAAGTGAACACAGATTTCATGGTTTTTTTTTAATCATTTTTATCTTTCTGCATATTATTAGTAAAAATAATTTTTCTTTAATTTTTCAAAATTGAAAATCTCTGTAAACGGTGGGTCCGTTCAGTGGCCAGAATGGTTACGAATACGGGGGGTGGGGTGAGGGCTATGAGACGGCATTCTGTTCTGTAACGAAACAAAGCCCAGAATACACACTTTCTGCTAGACACAATATAGATTGATATATATATAGAAGGAAAATAAACTGCCAGACGTGCCAAATATATTTTTGGTGCCGCCAGGTGTACGTAAAATTCTGAAATCTCCAAATCGCAATTGTGTCAATTAATGGGCGAAATAAGAACAATTGGTTGTCTGAGTTAAATGTAATTTTTTCGCCCCATAAGTATTTCCCCCAAATCCAAATTGCCCTCGGTTTATGAAATAATTTTTTCTTCATATCATCAATTATTTTTGAAAAATAACAAATTTGCAAAATTTTGTTTAATTTGAAGTCCAGGGTATCAATATGCTTTGTATGGACGTCGTTAAATCACTGGATGCGCTACATAATGCAAAGATCATGTAAAATAAAACTTAAAATCACAGTAATTAACTTTTCAAAGAAGCTTTGAAAAAAGAAAAAGAAATTAATTTATGAAAAAGAAGAAGCATATGATCTTATTAACATTTTTAAAGATACATAATCATAACAATTTTCAGGAAATTTTATCAATGGAAACAATTAACTGCGTTTTGCTAATTTAATATTTTCAATTTTTGAGCAAATTAAAGCTCGTCTTTAATCGAGCAGTGATTTCTTAGGTATACATCTAGGTGTCTTGGGTTTTAGGAAGAATTTTTAGGTTCTTAGGTATTTTTAGGTTAGGTACCTTAATATAAAAAAAACTAATTGATTTAATAGCTATGTTTGCTTAAAATAATTTCTAAGAGTGAACGTTGACAAAATTTATAATCTTATTTTATGTAAAATGTATAAATCCTTTTCTTTTCTTTTTTTTTAATTCTGATAGTTTTGAAACAGTAACTAGGCTACTGTGCTGGATAAGTTATAAAGAAGACGAAAAAGAAGAAGGAAAAAAAATCATTTTAAAACTTTAAAGTTCTTTTATATTTGATAGCTACAAAAATTCTGTAAAACCGACATATGTGTTAAATCTTATAGCAAAGCTTCCAAAACTTTTAAATTACTGACTTCTTTTCGATACATAAGAAATTTCTCGAGAAAATAAACTGGAAAATGAAGAATTGACGATAATGAGTTTGAAATTATTATTCAGAATTGCTGGTGATCGAAATTAATAAATTCGCAAGGATATTCCAAATTAGTAATTATTATTACGTTAAAAAATTTGGAAGAATGTAAATATATATATACGAAATATTTTTATTTAATTGCCACAAAATTCATTAAAAATTGTTCGATCCTTCATTTGAGCCATTATTTATGCAGCCTATGAGTTTCTATTTTTTGCTGCACCCGCAATTTTCTCAATATCTAGAGTACTTAATTTTTATATTAGCGCTTAGACTTCTTTGTACCGTTTTAATGATGCACGAATACTGTTCATTTCAGGATTTGGAGACTAACATTTTTCGACGATTGTAATTCACTAAGGGGTTGTACTTAGAAATATAAGCGGTTGTTATGCTTTCTGATTTCGTAAGAAAAATCCTTGTTAAAAGGAAAAATCTCTTTTTATCTTTCCTCTCACCATTTTTTTTTTTTTTTGAAGAAATAAATGTCACCTAGCGTACGCATGCGCAGAAGTGCGAAGTTTTTCCGAATCCGAAATTGAACAATGTGCCGAGTTTCAAAAGTACTTGAACCTATATATAGCAGTAGTCACTTAATGGGATCAAGTCGGAACTTGAGAATTTATTTATAATATTAATGATTGATAACAATAATCGAATTAAGTACAAACTATATTTTTATCAGGTCAAGAGAAAAAACAAAACACTTACTTTAGGTTTAGTAAGAGTTATTTCAAAAATACCAATTAAGAATTATTTATTATTGCTGATTTGCAATAATTCCATAACAGCTCGCTTATAAATTGCCCCTATTCGCATTATCTTTTTAAAATATGCTGAACGATGATTCCACATTTCAAATAAATAAGTATTCATTTTAGTGTTTGTTGGAATGTTTCTTAACACATTCAATCTTGTTGGAAATATAGACATTTATTATCTAGTTTTGCTCACAAAAAGCTCATGATTTTTCAAAATTTTATAAAAGTGGTGTTGAATTTTCAACTGCATCGCAGCGTTGTATTGACTAATTTTAGGGAAACTCATAGGGTTAAGAAATCAGGATTTTTTTTAAAAAAATCCATTTTTCTTTCACAATACAATTACGCACAATAAAGGCTTATGGCTATCTAATCGATTTGAAACAAGACCTGATAGTTTATCTATTGGTTTCTATCAATCCAGATCAGTCAAGTTATACGAAAGAATTTGAATCCCATCCCACAGGGAAAAATGACTTTTTTGATAATATAAAGAGAATGATAATATTAACCGTGATCACATTAAGCAGCGTGCATTATATTTGCAAATGTTGCGCAGTTAAAGGTATTACACATTTTTTGCTGAACCAAAAGAAAGAGAAAATGATAATCACAGAATTTACTTAAAAACGATTTATTTTCATTGCAAAGATCTGAATATGATTATATGCCTGGATAAAATGAACGAGATTTATCATTACAGCAACTGTAAACAAAATCTAGTTGTTTCAATAAGAAATGTGACAGTGACTGAACGATACAAACCTCTTTGCTAAGCCATGCCATTTAAAATGTTAACATATGGCAATGCAAAATTTCAAGAAACGTCTCAGCATATCATTTCAACACGCATGACATAAGGCCTGGAGACATTCATGAATCTGACTTCTCGGTGTCTTTCGCAGGTTATTTTGAAACCCTTTGAAGTTTTTAGACGTCTGTTTCTTTTTTCGTATTCAGCAGTTCTTGATGAGCAAATATTTTTAGGCTAAGCCCATCAATATCCTGACTCATCAGTATTCACTGACAGTCAAAAGAACATAAAGGATTTGAGGGAAAAAAAGAGGTAGTGATTTTTTTTTTCTTTACCTGGTACTCACGACAGTGAGTGATCGACACTGTGTTTACCTGGCAAGTGTCTTTCAAATTGCGTCACTTGTAAATGCTACTGATTTATGAAAAAAAACACAAAAAAGAAGTAGTGAGAACGCCAGAGGAATATAATGCCAAGGTTAAACGGACCACATAGCGAATACTGTATTAGCATTAGTTGGCCTACTACTTCCTCAAACAAGCACGTATTCTGTTGGTTGAATGACAGCATTCACTGCAGTCTTTTCAAGACAGCCTAGCTGGATGATGAATGAGTATGACAGCTGCATTTGCCTCTTGTAAAACGTTCATCAAGCTGTTCTTTGTTCACTTTTAATTGATACGATTTTGTGCCGTTTTCTTCGGATGTTTGACGGGCAACCAAATCTAGACCAGGGTTTTGAGCCCTTGCCATTCGTGTACGGGTGGTCCGTTTTATCCGCTAGATTATACGCATAAGTAGTTTGGAATCAATTAGATTTTAAGATCTTTTACACGTGGTTTTATGACTGAAAGAGGAAACACTCCCTTTCTTTTTGTGTTCGTTGGTAAACATTTATTTATGAAAGAAAATAGTGATTTGAATTTTTTTTTTCCTTTCCTTTTTCTCTTTGCTTGTGTCTAAGGATGTTTATCAAAGGGGAAGTATGTATTTGCTCTTAAAATTAGAATATAAAATTATATGTTTAACTACATTCGTATTTATCATACATGAAATTACAAATATAATCCCAAACAAAGCTTTTCAGCTTTGCTTTTACAGTACCAAATGATATATTACACAGGCCAATTTTGGTGACTGTTTTTTTTAAACTGTTTTTATGCCTATTCCATTTACGGAAAGAATGTATGAAGTATATTCCCACCAGATCTTGTTTGTAAGATATGGTAAAAGCATTATTTATGAATTAGGTTATAGGTGCTGAATTAGAAATCATTTTTTTTTTTTTTTACATCTTCAAAACATTTTAATCGATTGGAAAAACACAGCATCATTCTTGTAAATTTATAATAACTTAGTTGAAAACAAAAAAATCAGAAAAACAAATCACAAGCAAAACTGTTTTAATTTGATTTGTCCAGAATTTTTTTTTGGGGGGGGGGTGGAGGTTGAGATCGGTGAATGAAATTTGTCTTCACAACCCTTTTGCAGATAACAAACGTAATCTGTAACGCCATCATGTAGGTATTCCATATATCTTGGTAAAGATTCATGATTGTTCTAGTGAAACAATTTAATTTCACTATTACTACAAAGACATGAAGAACGGCATTCCTTTCTTAATGTTCTATCTTATAAACAACTTTTTTTTTCTTATCTCGGGGTGCTTTTCAATTTTAATTTATATAAGCACAAGCAGCCAGATTTATTTCGATTGCCCTCTTGCTAATCAAATAAAATAAAAAACAAACCATTTTTAAATCCTCATGAATTACCCATTGATGTTCATGGAATGTAATCTTCTAAATGACGGAAGACATAGTATCATATTATTTGTCCATTTCAGCTGGACGGATAATGGATATAGATCTGTTATTTGTTACCATTGCGTACTCTAAACTTCCCTTAGAGTGGTCAAGAAACAGAAAGTAATCAGTTGAAAAATTTACATGAAGATCCATTTTTTTCAGAATTTCTTGACAAAATACAAGGGTGCATTCAAGAACAAAGAAGAAAAAAGTAAATATTTAAAAAGTAAAATATTTAATCACCATTACTCAATGAATAATATAATAAAATGTTTTGTTAATTAGATAGCTTGAATCTTAAAAAGCAATAGTCATAGCGAAGAAACGCTTTCATATATGGCATTAACATACAAAATATTGTCCAAGAAAATTAAAAAAATTTAGACATGAAGTAAAACATTTTTTAGGGGTTTACAACATTTTTGTTTGTTTGTTGTGTCATTATAAAACTTGCGCAATAATCGAATAATAATAGCATCCAAATAGCATAAAAAATTATTTTAAATCATTTATTTATTTAAAAAAATAATACATAACAAATATTTATTTTCTTCTTCAGCTTTTGTTTATATTTGTACTAACCACTTATCTAATAAATAGAGTTATTTTTGGATTTCTTAAATAGAATTTGAAATTATTTGTTCAATACAATGAGCATTCTAGACTAAGCATTCCTTTTAAGATTACCAACTGGATATAGCATGAAGAGTGTTTATTTCGTTTAATTCGCCCTAAATAGTTTTTAATAATATTTGGCATGAAAACCCTTAAAACCTTTCAGAATTTTGAATTACATGTTTTCAATGATAAATTGCTAATGTGTAATGATTCATAGGAGACTAAACAGAATGTTCAGAATAGTCAATGGGTTCTGCTACTTTTAGAACAAAAACTTAGTTTGAATATGAATTGTTTTGAAAGATATTATCTAAGCCGAGTTAATCGAAAGTTGAATTTATCCACTGATGTTCCACGGAAGGGAATTTAATGATTAATGGAACAGAATTCAATTCACTTTCCATGGAAAGGAAGTCCTAAAAGTGATATAATATCAGAATATTAGAAACACTATATGAGATGATGAGATTTGTTCTTTTTCTTAAACCAAATCAAAATTAAAAAGCTAAAGGATAAAAATGCTGTTTAGATTTCTTTTTCTTATGAAGTAAGAAAAGTGAACGCTGTTTGCACACTGCGTAAATTAAAAATGCAACATTTGGTGATATTGATATAACATCACGATACAGTAATTAGATATATCGTAGTTAGTTAAGAGTAAGTAGTTTTTTGTTGGCGTTATTTTGTTTTTTATCCATCAAAAAAAATCACTGTAGTCAGATATTTGATCTCATCTGCTGAAAAACTGTTACTGTTAGAAAGAAAGTTCTCAACATCAAACCCTCGAAGCCAGAAAGTTCTCTTACCCCATTCTGATGTAAAAACTGTAAAAACACCTTCATTATATCCAAGATAGTACTTTTATCTGTTGATGACTTTTTCAGCAAATTCCATTTCTGACAATTTCGACAAGAAGCATGAGTAAATCTGATTAAAAAATAAGCCTTAAAATAATATATATATATATATATATATATATGTAATGATATTTTAACTCTAATTTCAATTTAATTAATTTTCAAGATTTTATCTTAATTTAGCCTACAGTAACTTCATTCTAAAATATTCTCTTATTTCGTGATCCAATTCCACTGTCTCTACTTGATTAATTCAAATGAAGCTTTGTTAAATTGCAGAATCAGCAAAAAGTCTCACTTTCCCACACTCCGCGTGAAGAGGCAAAATACCGCTGATGCGGCAAATTCTTTCTTAAAAGATCTCTGTGTTTCCCTTACATGTGATTGACATGCGTCAGAAATCCCTATCGAAATCTCGTAATATATTAGCACTATGAAGAAATATTTTCCCTATCAAAATCATAGGTTATATAAGACCAGGGATAAAATGTCCAAGAGCGTTTTCCTCATTCCTTTTCTGTGTCGTTCTGTGTGCTCATCGCTTGTACATATGCCTGTTTCTTAAAAATGAAATAAAACGACGTCGCGAAATAGCAAGTCTCTTCACTGTCTTCAAACTGCATTCTGCTTCACAACAAATAATGTTACACACACATATAGAAAGAGAGAGAGAGATTTTAAAATTTTAATTTCAAATTTTTATCTTGAATTATCCCAAATTAACTTCATTCTAAAATGTTCGTTTATTTCCTGATCCACTATTTATGAAATTATTTTTAACACGCTCTCTGGAAAACTGATGACTTCAGCACTTTCTGATGTTCCGAATGAAGGGATAAAAAAAATCCCTAATGCTTACAACATTCTTTTAAAGATACGTAAATTTTTTTTTGCCTAAATCGACAAGTAGCAAAAACTATTCTATAAAAATCTCATAGTAAAATCACTGAAGTGACAAATTTCTGTCTCTTTTGCTGTTCTGTCGCTATATATAAACTGATGCATTTTTTATCAGTTTTGCTGTGTACAAATTATTCCTCCTA
The DNA here is from genome assembly GCA_026543865.1 of Argiope aurantia. Classification (NCBI taxonomy): domain Eukaryota; kingdom Metazoa; phylum Arthropoda; class Arachnida; order Araneae; family Araneidae; genus Argiope; species Argiope aurantia. Next base: position 107,478 of record JAPMOR010065379.1, read on the forward strand.
GGATGAAATAAATCGAAGTTAAAATTCCAAAGGGGGCATCTTTTCGGTTCATATATAATAATGTGTATGTAGATGAATAAAGATATAATAATGAACAAAAAATATATTGAACTAATAAATAAATGTCCTTTTCAAAAAATTGTGCATGCATTTAATATATGAGTGCACCCTCTTGCACATCATTCTAGTTGAACATTTTATTCTGAATCGACATGGTTGTAATATTATCAGTAGTCAGGTAAAATGTGACTGTAAAAATTTAATATCATTATTAATTTAAAAATAAATAATGTATAAAAATAGATAATGTATATCTGAAGCTCAATTTTATTGCCGACCAGCATATATGAAGCATCTTTCCACTGATTTATCATGAGAGATAAAAATAACTATCTGAAGGTATCAAAATGTAGAGTTATCTGAATTACAATTATTCTACACTGGTGTGCAAAACTTAAGCAACAGGTAGTTTTTTGCCATAACTTCACGAGAAATCATCTGAGAGACATGAAATTCAGAAATGAGATACAGCATTTTGTTCTGAAAGAATGACGAAAGCATAGTTGCGCAGAAATGAATACAATGCATATAGTATGGAATCAAACAAAAAAAGGCTTTATTGAACTCATAGTATCGTTACACATGATTGTCTGTCCAAGAGGAAGAACAGCAAGCAGATGTTCCTTAGTATGGGATATGCCCTCCCCGTACTGCAATGGTTGCTTCGCACCGTCTCCCCATACTCAGCACCAGATTGTCCAACAGTTCTTGAGGTAAGAGTGGCCATTCCTCAATCAGCATCTGTGTAAGTTGTCGGGTGTTCCCAGGAGGATGTAATCGTGTCACAAGGCGTCTCCCCAAAGCATCCCACACATGTTCTATCAGATTTAAATCAGGGGAGCACGCCGGCCAATCCATTCGAGTGATATCTTCACTTTCCAGGAGCTCCTCAACAGCATGAGTCCTGTGTGACCGTGCATTGTCATCCATAAAAACGAAGTCTGATCCAATGGCACCTAGGAACAGACGCACATGGGGAAGGATCACCTCCTGACAATAGCGATCTCCAGTTACAGAACCTCTGTCGAAAACGTGGAGCTCAGTCCGCCCGTACATCATAATACCTCCCCAGACGACAACTCCAGGACCACCGAAACGGTCTCTTTCCGTGATGTTACTGGGATGAAACCGAGTCTCGACCTCTCTCCAAATCAACTGGCGTTGGGAATCGCTTGTGGCACTAAAACGACTCTCATCTGTAAAGAGGACACGACTCCATTGATGAGATGTCCAGTTTTTGTGCTCCCTGTACCATTCTAAACGGTACCGCCGGTGGGAAACTGTCAAAGGGATGCAGCGTTCAGGACGGCGGGCGAATAGGCCACCTTTGCGAAGGCGTCTGGACACAGTAAAATGCGACACTTGTCGCCTCGTTGCTGAGCAATGGCGCTTGCTGACTGGTTTCGGGTTCTTTTCGCCTGCAGGACGATATGTCGGTCATCCACTGCAGTTGTTTTCCTGGGGCGGCCACCACCAACCTTTCTCACAGCTGTACCTGTGGTTTGGAAGGCTTTCCAAGCGCGCGAAACGACACTTTTGTTGTTTCCGAACTCTTCAGCTACACTGGTCGCACTACGTCCTTCCTCCAGATTTCCGACCATTCTTCCACGTGTGAAATCGTCCAGGTGATTTCTGCTAGCCATATTTCACGAATTAACTCACGTGCACTTGCAGTGAATGTCTTTAATTGCGTCTCCGTCCTTCCTTTTATTGTAGTGTTGAGCTGCGCGCGCCTTCCGCAAGTGTTTTGCGTACGCTCACGTCGCCTGTGACGTTTTGTTCCTGATATTTGCATACGCATGACCTTTCTCTGAAATTTCGTGTTCATTGTCTTGATCGCAAGAACTCCTTTTCTGCAATTTCATGGCTATCTGCTTAAAATTTGCATTGTTGCTTAAGTTTTGCACACCAGTGTATATAACCATCTAAATAATATATATTATTTGATATTCTGAATTATATTATGTTATAATTTCTAATTTATCTACTTTAAAAATAATTTTCTAATCGCTCGAACTCCGGTTCATTGTAATTTTAGCTTCTGAGTTATGCAGGCATTAGTTTTCTCACATAATCAAAATGCTGATAAGACAAATTCTTTTCTGAAACCTGTAAAATTCGAATATTCTTCTTGTGGTCTCTCTTTCTTGATTTCAACTTTCTTAATCGCTTCGCTACACTACACTTGTCATGGCTTGGAAATAGAAATCTGGAGAAAATTTAAAAATTGGATTATTTCTTTGAAATTATGAAAAATCAAAATCGTTAAAGAACATCGTATGCCTGAATCTTCAAATCCTGTTTCACATATATATATAATAAATATGCTCTCTGTAAAGAATACTACTTCTCCATTGGAAGTGCGAGCTGGGGATTTAGAAAAAGCACGTAGTTCGACAATTGAATACATTATTAACTTAATCACCGTTTTAACGAGGTAATGGAATTTCTCATGACCTTTTAAGTAGAGATATTTCATTTTATTTCTACATTAAGCAGATGAGAGCCGGAATTATTCTCAGCGGATAATATCCCTATTCCCACCTTTGAAGGAAATCACGATTTGATCCCAGTTTTAATCGTGGACAAAAAAAGGGACAATAGACACACGCCAATTTTGATACAAAGGAGCAATAATGAAAGGAATAAAACAACCAGGTGAACGTACCTGTTGCACGAAAGCACCGATAGCAAGAAAAAAAGAAATCTGAAAATTGGCATGGCCGCAGAAATAAAAAGAGGAAGAAACAAAAAACGGGAGTGAATTAAAGACACGAAAGAAACAGCACATGCCAAAAGGGGAGAAAAATGTTGTTTTCAGCATATTTTGAGATATTTATGATACCAACTCTAACTTGGATGATTTATGTCCAGTGACTGGTTATTAACACCTTTTTTTGATTCCTCCTCCTACACATTACCAGCTACGAAAGTGTGGAGATGGCTGATAAAAGATAAGTTCCGAAACCGGGAAGGCCGTTAGTAAATGGAGTAGGTGAGATAGGACAAGCAGTATCAATCTTTGGATAGGTTCAAGCGCGTGAGTTTCAACCCGATCTGAACGATGAAAGAGGAGATTATTAAACGCTTATTGTCGATCACCTATTACTCATTGGGGTCTTGATTCTGGCCTTTCCTTGTTCGATGTTCGTTCGTGGTGTTTATCAACAAGATACTTAGTTCTTGCTGCCTTTTTTTTTTTTTTTTTCTGCTTTGGTGGAGATGAGAAGTATGTTCAGTGGTGAAATGTAACTGTTGATTTATTTGGTTCTGTTTAGTGATGGGAAATTAGTTTACGAATGGCTATGACCCGAAATGCTTCTTCTTTGACCGTGAATGTTTTCTGCAAAATGCCATAAATCAGCTTGGGTTGGTATGATCTAAGATCATATTATATATTTCCAACGATTATTTTAAGTTGTTTCAATCCGATAATAAAACCAATATAAAGATAACCATGGGAATAATGAATCATAAATGCTGATATGAGATTTTGTTCGAGAGAAGCCATTGTAGAATATCTCTCTCTAAAATATCATTTAGAATAAGTTGTTAGTACCCCTTTCTGATAACATAATTCTAAATTTGTCTAGAAATTCTAGTAATTATATGTTCGAAGACTACTTGTAATTTTAATCAAATTGCGTGCACTTTATTCTGCAATGAATACGAATAATTATTGAACAGATCTGTTTACAGAAGCTAACCAGATCTGACTAGAAGACAATTATCTCTAATGAACAGATCTGACTACAGGAGCTATTTTTATTATCTGGCATTTGTAAGCACCTGGCTTGTAAAATAACTTACTATAACTAATAATTCGTCAATTATTTTACTTGCTTACTTACATTACAGTATTGTAATGTTGGATGGCATGTTGTATTGGCATGTTGGAAGCATGTCAGATAATAAAAATTGCTTCTGTAACTAGATCTGTTCACTAGAGATAATTGTTTTCTAGTCAAAACTGGTTGGCTTCTGTAACCAGATCTGTTCACTAGAAACTAGATCAGAACTCTAGTCCTTCTTTTTTGTAATACTTCAAGTTGTGAATAATGTTAATTCAGATATCATTTGATCTTATTTACCATATAAGAAATTAACAATAATATCTATGTATGTTGCTGTTCGATCTGTCAGGTTCTTCATCTTCAGTGTTCCTCTTTGCTTCTAATTGTCAGAAACTCTACAGACTAAATAGAAATTTTTGCAAGGTATTTAATATTACAACCATTTATTTTTAGGAAATTATGTAGCTGTAAGAGAAAACTTTGATTTCTTGTGAATAACATATGACAAAATATTGATATGCGTTAAGTGTTTCAGAATTCATTATTTTATTTATTTTTAATAGCATTTCAAGCGACGAAATGAATATTAAAGCATGTTAAGTAGTATGACTGTTAATGAAGAATATATTAATCAACACGTAATCACATTCGTTAGTGGATTAGTACTAATATTATTTCAGAGAATGACTAAATTCGATTGACCGTTTTAGTTATAACATTAAACTTTTGCCCAACTAAATTAATAGTTGCAAAAGATTAATGGCAAGACTGTTAAAATTTGATGAATCAAATTTTCAGGCCATCCTCCTGGTAACTCGGGCAAGGGCAGAAACGCCTTCGGTTTACATTGATTAATTATATTATTAGCTAGAAATGTAAAAAAGGAAACTCTTCATGAACGATGAAATTAATGATATATCAGAAATCTGTTGACAAATTAAGCAAGGATATGGGACAATGTCACATAACAAAATGGCACCGTCTTAGCACGTCTGATGTGAAAGATTAGGACTGGAATTTTGCCTTTGGAAGGCAATTAGTTTTGTTCATGCACTGCATATGAAGGGTGAATAATAATCATTTGTAAGTTATTTTAATTGCTTATACGTTGGAAGTACAAATGTTAAATAATAAAAATATAATGGGATTTCAGAAATATAGTTCTTAGATTGTGTTAATAACAGACATAATTACTAAATGTCGCTCATAAATGGCATTTTATCGCAAGAGTGGGCATTTTGATACTCATATAATGGGTTTAAAATATTCTGCCTTATTTCGAACTTTGGTTTTGATTATTTATATTATTTCAGAATTCCTTTCTGAATGGGGAATGCGCATGGGATTTATCGCATTTGTATAAGATTGTATAAAGATTTTCTTTATTATATGCTTATATTGGTTTAGTATATGTTTTCGATAGGGTGAAATGGTAACAATTAAACATAAATGAATAGTATATTCATATTTGGCAATCTACAAAATGTTATATTTTTAGGGGAGCAAGGATTTTAAATTCAATTAAAAATACTATTATAGACAGTTAACCGATCATCTGCTTGAAAAGAATACTTTATGTATCTCTTTAGATATATTTATTCCAAAGCTGTATTTAGCCTCTGATTTATAAGTGACAATATAACTAAAAAACATGGTAAAATAGAAGATACTAGATCAAATTCTTAACAAATATTGTTTAAAACAGAGAAAGAAATGTTCTTAAGCCATGCCTTTATTGTACTAACTCTAAAATATGAAGTCAAATTCACATTTTATTACTATTATTATTATCGTAATAAAAACTGAGCTAACGCCTTCGGTCTAATCATCACAAAATACGAAACGTCTAAGTTCATGCTTTTGAAATTTTGAACGCAATTATATTAAGATAAACGTTTAAATCAAAATCCAAGTTGGGATATGGAGAATTAAATTCTAATTGTGTTTAATTTAGTGTAATTATATTTATGTTCTATTTAGAAGGAACACTAAGGTTATTTTGAAGCGAAACTCCTTTTTTCGATTTGTAGTCAAAAGCCAAAGTCATACCTCCCTGCTCAAATTTTCAAACACTGAAAGAGCATTTGATCTCGATAGATTTAGTGTACGCCAAACCGCTTATTCGGTAATTCTTCCGCGGCATCGGATTTCGAACCCAGTACATCTCGGTCCCGAAGCTTCTTTTTGCCACTGAGCCATCGCAGCCTCTACCGAAATGATGAAAGAAAGTTAATCAGATTCTATTCCTTATTATAAAAGACAATATGCTTCCATTACTTGACTTATTATATTTTTCAAAAAAAAATGTTGTAATAAAGAAAATCATCATGAAAATGAAAGAATATTTCTCGAATTATTTTCGTAGATTGTTTCATTGAAAGATAAATATTGCTTATCTATAGTAATTGAACTGTGGACGATGTCATTAATTTTTTAGTGGTAATTTATAGTATGCATGTGTCTAGCCGGAACAGTTGTTAGAGTCTGCTTACACTTCATGTGTGATAGCCAGAGCAATTATTAGTGTCTGCTCACACAACATGTATGTGATGCTACCGTTGTGTTGTTTTATGTATGTTGAATTATTTTGTGAATTTACATGAAGTTTTTGTAAATTATTCAAAAATGTTTCCAGCCTTTGGCGACGTTAAGACGTGAGATCATTAAAAGTTAATCCCTCATCTTATATTTAACCCTAACCTTGAATCATAATTGGATTCAATTGAACGGAAAATAATAATACTAATAGCACAGTAAAGTAGATCTTTAAAAAAATCTGCTCAAAGATAGAATTACACAAGGTAGAAAAATGATGCGAAATAGGGCCGAGCATTTTACAAAATTAAAGCAGCTAGTAACGATATATGTAAAAAAGTCGAAAAGTTAGCAACAAAACCTTAGAAATCTAAATTCTTGCCTTGTGAGCCATAAATCTTTTTTTATGATACGGTCACATTCTTCAATGTTGCTTTTGCTTTGTTTTGAATCAGAACTATATTAATCTTACAATTCATCATGTGGCAGCGCCACAACCGACCACGTACTCGCAATAAAACCAAGGTACCTACTGAATTTCTTAATGAATACCTCAGATTAAGCTGCTGAAATTCTGTGATCACGGATTACGTCTGAAGCACGCGGAAATAAATCCGCCCTGCTATATCTGGACGCAGCAAGGAGGATAGTTAGTTCACTATCCATCTGCAAGATTCTGCCGCTCATAAAATCTCGGGTTACTGACCGTCATATAACTCTCGCACGGCGTCACACCCACTAAACCACTACGATATCTCGAGATTAACAGAGTGCAGCAACAACAGGCTATGAAAGCACTGATTTCATCAGTAATTACTCACAGAATGAGGTTTGCCCGACCACCGTACCTCACTATGAATCTCATTTATGTCATCGTAACGATGCTGTTGCTGGGATTTGTTGCAATGCAACTGTTCTATTTATTCGCACCGTAAATGATCTCAACATGCAAATGGTAATGGGAATCAAGATTCAGGATAAACATGCAGAACTGAGAGGAATCATGAATTTGAATCATGCTGGGTAAGAGAAATTGTTGATGTAATTGGGATGGAGTTTAGAAAGGAATTTTTTTTT
>JAPMOR010065384.1:0-12858 GCA_026543865.1 Argiope aurantia
ATCGCCAAGCTGATGTTTATTCGGCGGAGGTATTGTCTGTCCATCCTTTTGCTTGTATGATTGCCTTCTGGGTAATTTGAATTGATCTGGATCTGATGCGTTGAATATAAATTATGAGGCATGGCTGTCTGCATATTTGATTTGTATTAATAGGCATGGTAAGTCGCTGTGTTGGAATCCATTAGGGGCATGGTTGTTTAGATGATAAGGTGTTTCTAGGATTGGAAATTCAAATGTGTGCTTTGTCGTTAGACTCTGATTTCAGAACCACATGTTTGATCAGGTTTGCTGTAGGATGCGATTCATTTCATTGTTATTTTTACTTTCTCATACATAAAATTCATCATAAGAAAACATTGTAATCGTAAAAAATAATAAATAAAAATTGAAAAATGTTATCACAAATTTCAAGTTATCATTGTGAGAACAATATTTTTTTAAGTCACGTGATATCAATCCAACAGGAAAACATCGTTTTCTCACATGACTCATATTTCGCAATCACCAACATTTAGAAAAGCGATGGTTTTTGACCATCTCGAATTCTAAAATGTTTTTTTTCTCGAGGTCAGAATTTTTTTCACGTGCAAAACTAGTTTAAACCTGTTTTAAACAATCTCGGCACTGTCAGATTACACATGCTTCGATTTTTAGAAAACGATGGATTCTTATCATCTTACAATCGTTCGAGCTCAAAACTTTTTTTTGCCAGTAGAAAAATTGAAACAGAAAGTTTAAAAGAAATTATATTATTATTATCATTATAATATATATATACCTTTCGATACCTCCCTCGCTGTTTCATGTTGCATCCCGTTTTCTTTTTTGTACTTCTTGAGGCGATAAATTCTTACGACCCATGCTCTTTATTGATCAGACAGGAGAATCGGGTACATGGAGGAAATTTGCGCCAAGTTGTAACTTTTTGTTGGCGATAAGTCGCCAAATGTGATGTGCCAATGTTCTTTATCATTTTCTGATAAACCTAAAAGCGAAAAATTAATTCTTCAAACGCGATAAATCTCCAATTTCTGCCCGAGCATTTTGTGATTTCAAAAACCTCAAACCAACAAAATCATGTTGTCAAATGATAAAAAGAAGGGAAAAAATCAGTCTCGGTATTTTGACGATTCTCCATGTTTTAGATCACCCTTTGGTTAAAAATCAATTCTAGAATTATGTCTGTGGGTGCGATAATTCTAATGTTAAAAGCGAAATGAATGAAATGTGACGTGTAATGCTTATAAAACAAATGTATATTTGTATATTTCTATCAAATTTTAAAACAAAATCTGGGTGCATGTTTACCTATTTATGTACTTGTAAATACTATAATAAGAAAGCGCAAAGATTTATATTGCTTAAAAACTATAATAGATAATTACGAAATCTGTGAGCCTGTGTGCCTATCTATGTGTTTGTGAATACAAGATGCGCAAGAAGAACATGAAAGCGCAAAAATTAGCATTGCTTAAAAACTATAATAGAAAACGATATAATAGTTTTATAACTAAAGAAGTTAATCGTTGTAAATTGATCAGATATATAAAAAAGATAATTGTATGTTCGTAGGATGGTTTAGAATTGCAACGAAGTTAGTTAACAGCTAGATGGGTGAAATTTAGTATATGAACTTTTCACCGTCACATATTTATCTTATTTGGATGTCGGCTTATTTATCTATATCTTTAAGCGTGAACACGATAGTACAGAAACATTGCTAGCTAGGTTAATGAAATTAAAGTGAGCGATTTTGTGGCAAAAATTCTGCTTGTATGCTAAATTTATATTCAGTCGCTTGATGGAAAACGATCAATAATCAAATATCTTTACTATGCTACGAAGCTCAGCACAATAATGACCCTATTTTATAGCTTTAGGAGACCTTTGGAAGAACAATTAATTTTACAAATAGTAGTTATTTCTTTTATACTTTTTCATTCTCTGTATGGTTTTTGTGATCACTTTATTCATGCGCTTCTGACATCATTATTTCAAAGCACCGTATAAGTACGATTAATGAACTATTAGTGGATTATATGCTAATCATATAATCAGAATGACTAGATTCAAACTGTATAGCAAGACCACGATGACCTGGTGGTATGGTCTCATCTTCGAAACTAGAAGGTTTTAGATTCGAGACCCGATTCCACTGAAGAACTGTCATATAAACGGGTCTGGGGCACATGAAGGCCTTAGTGGCCTGGTGGTAAGATCTCGGCTCGTGAGCCGTAGGGTTTCAAGTTCGAGACCCGATTCCATCAAAGAACCGTCGTGTAAAGGGGTCTGTTACAAGTTAAATCTGTCAGGACCAAACGTCCTCCTACTAGAGAAGGAGTGCCAGCTCAGATGTCTTCCTCGTCATCTGATCGCGGTTCAAAATTACAATCTCCGTCCCAAAATAGCCCTAATGTTGCTTTACAACGGGACGTTAATATAACTAAACTAAACTGGTGCACGTTAAATTCGTCGGGGCCAAATCCGCGAGGATGTTTGGAGTAGGTGTGCCCGCTCATGTGTTGCCCTCGTCATCCGACCGCTCTTCAAAATTACGAGGCCATCTCAAAATAGCCCTAGTGCTTTGGAACGGAGAATTAATATAACTAACTAAAAACAAACTATATAGCCTTGATATTCGTTGTTAGCATCAAAAAAATTACTTTTGGTGAATCTTGAAATTATTTACACCATTACAGTGTGAATTATTTAATAAATCATATTCAAAATTTCGTAATTATATACAATAAGAAAATTAATAATCTAGTTCCTGAACTAATAATTATTTTTTATCTCTAACTTAGTATATTCACAATGTACATCAAAACATAATTCATGTTTGAAATATGCCGAAAATTAGTTATTATTTCCTCCGGAAACATCAGAAAGTTTTGTATAATAACATAATTATAACCTATATTTATGAATGCAATGAAAGACTTACTTGGAAATTATTTCTTAGAAGTAAATAATTGCTGCTTACATAAACATCGTCCTATTGTTCCACATAGTATCCAGTTTTCTGAATCCACTTGTCGCATCTGTTGGTCTATTATGTTAAACTCAGCATGAGATGGTTCACCCTACTGAGCACAATGATAATATTATCCTACAACAAGTTATTGACTAGCACATCTATTCTGGCAATGATGTATCTAATTATATCTTTGTGTCGAGTCCTGCTTATTAGTGTAGCTATAGATCAATGTAGCTATTGCAGTGAATTAAGCTTTTGTTATATAATAAACAATTATGCTTTGTTTACAAGCGTATTTTAATCATTACTGATTAAAAATAACTTTAGTGCTTAAAATAAGTACGTTAAGTGATATTTGTATATGAATATATGCTTTGCATTTATAAGCAAATCTTTCGAATGAACAGTGTTTCTATATCGATAACCAGTGGAAATAGTCTGTCCAAACCTTTCTCCTATACTCTGTAATAAAGGTGTTATTCCAGAGATCATCTTGCAAGGCATTGGCGTACAATAGTTACGAAATATTAATCTTTGGCGTAAATTTAGCATTTTTACTGAATCTATCGTGTCATGGCAAGATTTTTGGCGGTTAAATCCTAGCATTCGGTTTATATCCTAAAATCGAATCTGCATTTTATATGATTTTTTCCCAAGCGATTGAAAGAAACATTCTTTAAAAAGCTAAACCCGTAGTCATAAAATCCCATACCTAATTTAATATGCTTAATTCATTACGTTTTTGAATTATCGCGTTTATATGTTTCGAAAAGAATAGACCGACAAATGATAAACTCCTTATTGAATTCAGCTAAATTTTGATAGGTGTTTGCATTTTAGAGGTTAAATGTGTGAGCAGAATTTCACCCATCTGGCTCTCTCCGTTTTGAAATTATTACGTTAACTTATATTCGGACAAACGGATTTCCTCTGAACAGACTTTTCTACTCCTCAAATAGCTCTATTCTTTTACTTTTTGACCTCTTTAATTGTCTAATATATATATTTCTTTCTTTGTCCTATTTTTTGACGTATTTAATCCTCTAATATATATTTTTTCTTTCTGTCCTATTTTTTGACCTATTTAATTTTCTAATATATATATTTCTTTCCTCTGTCCTATTTTTTTTTTACCTATTTAATCATCCAATGGATGCTTCACTTCTCTGCTCTATTTTTTGACCTATTTAATCTATAAATAATTTATCTCCCTATCTTTCTTTCTTAGCCGTTAGGAATATATTAGGTATCACAAAAATGACTGCTGGATTTTGAAAATCAGTAATATAAGAAGACGAAACGATAGAAATGTCTTGTTTGCAGCCTTACGCCTGGGAAATCAAGAAATTTTATCCCACCAAAATGAAAATTTAGTAAACATTGCCACTGATAGGTGGCGCCGCAATATAAGAAAAGCAAAAACCTCTATGAAAATGTTGCAACGTTGCAAAAAATTAAACAAGGATATTTTCTTTGTAACCGCCATTTCCAGCAACAACGTGGCGTAGTCTGAGGCAAAAATTTTCAGATCTCGTTTTAACTACACCTGTTGCAGATCACCTGCAGCGGCACCTGTTGATGGCACTGTTAACTAAATTTGCCATTTGGTGGGATGAAATTTCCCGATTTACCAAATGTAAGGCCGTAAACGACACATATCTATCGCAATCACTCCTTTTTTAAAAAAAAAAATTAATGTCCAAAATCCGTTGATCTATTTTCTGACCCACAGTACCTAGTTATACACAAATGTTTGCTCATAGATCTGAGTCACGGGCAGGTAGAAATAGTGCACATTTGAACAATAAAATTTCACTCCTTCTATGAAATTTATCTGTATGTAATTACCATATAGATAGTTTTCATCATTTGTCCTGTCTTTGCCCCATTAATTACTTAATAATCTTATCTCTTCAGCCCAAAGACTAGAAATATTCGTAGTGAAATTCCGTACCTATTTAGTTATTCTATATTTACATATTATAAAGATTGATATGGATGTAGTCACCAAAAGATTTTGTATTTTTTCTTTCTTTCCACGAAATTAATATCTTACTTCTGTAATCACTCTGAAGATAGGTTTACTCTACTTTCCTGTCTTACGGGGAGCTCCTTGTAATTGAGAATGAGAAACTTCTGGTATATTGGTTGGTTCTCACCACCCTTGTGGGTACAAAAAAAGGTGGATGGCCTGGCTCCTTTCATCGATGATGGGACGTACTTCCTTTAGGGAAGGGTTGTACCGTGACCGGTGATGGCCCTTGGGACTCAAACACAGCTCCCACCAGTGTTGCTGTTGCGGCGGTCCGGTCATTCAAGTTTTTCTGTGTGCCTTCCGGCATGTCGGAGTAGCCAGTTTGTGGTTATTCTGCTTTCCTAAGAGAAAAGAGAAATATTTTGCCCATAAAATAATCTAAGGAAATGTTCAAGATAAACAGCGATTCAACCTTTTAAAATATTTCTTCGTCTAAAAGCTCAAAATTCCATATATTATTTAGACATTACCTTTCTAAGACCCCCCTCCCCAACAAGTTATTTGTTTCTGTTCCAAAATATATCGTATATCTATTTTTTCCCTTGTTTTACCCTCGAACTAGTTCCCTGTGGTGACTTAATCAATCGTCTAAGAAAAGATCGAAATGTTGTAACGTTCCAGTCCTTCACATTCCTGCAGACAAATCATTCTTCAACTGAAGTGCCTTTTTTTCTACCCTTCATAGTTATTTTCTAAATCGTAATCGTGTTTGATTTATGGTGCATCTCTGCACTTGGTTCTCATTCTTGGAATGCCTAAGTTTAGAAATAATTTTCCGATTATTTTTACCGAGCAATATTAGTAATATTTCCCGTTTATAATTAGTTTTGTATCACCAATATTGTATCTCAATCTTTTGATATTTTGGAAATAACTTTCTTTTTTTTTTCCAACGAATTTTGAAACATTTAATTTGGATTTTAATCATGAAATATTCATTAGTTGCTTTCTTTAAAAAGATTTTACTGAGAAATAATTATTAGGACTTGGGTAGGTTAACAGCATTGACTATTAAGATACCCTTAAACTGTCTTCACGTACCTTTAAAACGAGGCATTAATTTAGTCAAATTACAAAAATTTCACTCTATATACATACTTATGTTGCTGAGACCCAGACTGTTTTCTATAATTGGATTTAAAAAAAAAAACTTTTTCACGTGCAAAAAGATTCTGCAAAAAATATAAAATTCTGAGCTACGGAATTTTCAAATTTTACTCGCACATAGTATGAAGTATAAAACTTTAAAGAACGCTTTGTGTTAAACAGTCAAAAGAATTTATTAATCATTGAAGTAATAAAACAGTCTTAGCATGTTTAATAAAATTAATATCTTTCTTTTGGAATTAATATCATTTTTGATATTAAGTCTAAAAGAATTAATATTAAAAAGTTTTTAAGAAGTTTTTTTAAAAAAATAATTTGTGCAATAAAAAAAGATTTCGGTAGTTTTTAAAAATTGTTTGCTCCAAATAATATTCTGCTTATAATTTTGAAAAAAAAAATCATTTCAGACGATAAGAGGATTTTGAATATTAACATTTATATAAAAGCATTTTTTCTATATTAAAAACATTAAATCTGAAAGCATTTTAATTTTGTAAATACAAAGTATAGTTGGATGTAGAAGATACTTAAATATGTTTTTAATAACTACTAAAATATTTAAGAATTAAAAAAAATCACCGATTTTATTTTCACCAAATTATGGAAAGACTATTAACATTTAGCCTTTAATTCTCTGAAAAATAAATTATAACACCGTGAACTATAAACCTTTCAACCTGCTAATCACTCATCTACTTGTAGAATGAATTTAAACATATTTTATTTTTATTAATATATATTTAAAAAATGTTTTTAAAAAAAAGAGAAATAGATTTTCCCCCTTAAATTGTGTTTAGCTGTTAACATCTGCCCTCTATTTCTATAGAAGAAATAACGATAAACTTCTGAGAACACCGCGGGGTTAAAAGGGTAATAATTCGAACTCGAATACGTTTTCGTAACTTTTTCATTCACTCTAGTTGAAGGAAGGTATAAGAAAAACCGCAAAACTGTTGGGAGGATCCCTTCTCTTCGATGATTTATGTTTCATTTCTTATATCAAAACCTCGACGTCGTTTTTCAAAAAAATACTTTTTTTTTTCCGCTGAAGTCGCGCTTTCTTCCAAATCGAGTTTTCTTCTAGACTGGAGAAGAGGACTTAAAAAATGATGTTTTAATGCGCCTTTATGGATACGAAAAGCGACGGATGATCTGTTGTGTGTTTTGGCCGTTTCCTCAAAGAGCAACAGTGGTCTAGCTCACTGAAGTATGAGTCAATTTGATTTGGTGGAATGTGAACTACGATAAGATGCTTTTAGTTATAAGTCCATTTTGTTTATTATGACCCAACCTTGATAACTAGTTACCTCACCTGAAATAATGGCTTTTCTGTCCATTATATTATTTATATGTCATGCATTTATTTAAAATTTTCTTCTTTTATCTGATAAAACGGAAAAGTATAAATTCATTGAAAATAAATATATTCCAAATCTATTAGGTAGTTTCCTATAGAAAATCTGTCTATTGCAGTGGATCTCATAACAAGACTTTGGGGAAAAAATTTCATTTATTCATCAAGCATGGTCCCTAGAAGCCGAAAGCTACCTCCGTTCAAAAGTTACATATATGTAACATATAAATGTGTATAACATTTTGCCCGTGTTATCTTGTAAGCAGCTTAACTAGAGTAATTTTGTTTCGATTTTAACTGGCTTGGAATATATTGTTAGAAATTAAAAAATCTCGGACCAGTTCGTAAATGACCTAGGCAGCTGAAAGGGAGTAGAAACTTTGGGGGAAGGGGGGATTGAAATCTTCATTTCTTCATAACTTTCTTAGTATTGGAAGTAGAAAAATAAATCCAATTAACAAAATCAGCAACTCATTAAAACTCTTGTATTTAAAATATTTCAATAACCGCAAGGGATTTTCAAGTTCTAATTTTGACTGTTTCTAATATCAACAATTTATATTTCCAGAGAGTAATTTAGATGTAAAGTAATCTGCCTTTGCCTTCCAGCTTGCTGAGAATATTTTTTTACGAATTACTGCGATTGTCAAATAAAAAGGTTATACACTAAGAAATACACTAAGAAGAAAAACCTTACTTCTGAGGTAATGTCCAAAGGAATGAATATTTTGTTATTTTAAAATTAACATTGGTAAAGCATGCGGTTTAATGGGACAATGAAATTAGTATGAACTTCATAATAAGCACAAAAACATTCTTAGAATTAGTTTAAAAAATTAAATTAAAAAAATGTATTAAAAGTTGAGAAAAAATTGTACAAAAATAAAAGCGTTATTTTTTTAAGAGCATAATTTTGTGAATTTGAAGATAATATAAAAGTCATTCAGCAAGATTTTGCTGAAAAACACCAAAAACGTTCTTGATTTGTAATATATTTTAGCTAATTTTTGGACTATACTAACTAATATTAAGTTTTGAAAATTTGGAAATTTTGTAAATATATAACTAACTTTGGAAAATATTGTTAATGACATTTATTTCTGTAAAGGCATGTGAGCCAAACTATATAAAGCTCGGGGGAAAAACGGTAGGTTTATATAAAAAAAATTAACTTATGATTGGCATTTTTTTTGTATAAAAGAAAAATATTGCATAAATCGGTTACAATAAAATATTATGGTCTTATAAAGCAAGAAAAGATAAAATAGCAAAAATTATGTACTTTCAATTGCAATTACCATTTTTCTGTCAAGATAATTAATCTAAACTCCTTATATTCGAATGAGTATATCCTACAGAATGATTCTAAAATTATGGGGACAAACTGCAAAGACTGTGGCAAACGTTTTAGCAAATCTTATTTATAAAGGCTGTCCCAAAATTAACGCAAGGTTTGAATTTGCTACCGTTCGTGCAGTAAAATGTTTGCAACCCTATTAAAAGAACCATTTGGCAATTCATAGTTTAGGGTTATTAAAAATAGTGCGTTACACGATAAAACCACGTGTTTTCATTGTTGAACAATATTTCAAAAATAATCCAATTCGAAAGATTTGGAAATTGGCCCCCTTGATCGTGAGATTTAACACCATTGGATTTCTTTTTATGGAGTTATTCGAAGTCAAAGGTCTATGACAACATATCCACAAGCACATGCGCGTTGGTAGAGGAAATTCAACGCTTCACCAAGGAAATTCAGCAGCATTTGTGCAACATAATCAAGGAAAATTTCAATAAAAGAATGCATTTATGCCAGCAAACACGTAGAGGCCATTTGCCCTGTGTGTTATTCCATACATAACTCTATCATGTGTACTTACGATTCTATAAAAATATAACAATTTGAAAAAAGAAGTATAACAATTTCTGTTTTTTATTTAATTCAAATTTGATTTAACACGTTGTTCTATCCTGGAACGCTTCATTTTTACGAATCAATTCCTCAGAATTAATAGAATAAGAATTACCATAGTGTAACAGTGCTGTCACAAGAATAACTGCATACAAACCGTATATAACTTTGGATGGCAAGTCCTTTGAATACTAACTTTAAGTACTCAAAATGCTTGTTGTTGATGACGCATTATTTTTTGTCTGTGTATCTGTCATCTTGAAACGATTTCTAATAATATAATTTATGTAATTGTTATTTTGAATATTGCATTTCATGACTCATGTTTTGCATGCTTCATAAAATGTATCCATTTCTTTTATTGAATTCACCTGTTTCCAATTATACCTCACTTTGCTTTATTAACTCCATGATCTATTGTAAAAATAACTTGCTTTATTCTTCACCTAATCAAGAAGTTCCTTCTTTCATTTTAATACTAACCCTTGAGGAAATCAGTGGGAGTGGTCTTCCAAAAACTTTCTCGCATGCTCTCTAATGAAGATGTTATTCATGTTACGTACGCTTTACATAGCATTGACATACAATACTTACGAAATATTAACTTTTGGCATGAATATAACATTTTTACAGAATCTATCTCGTGCTCTTTGGCGAATGTTTTGGCTACTAATCGCTAGCGTACGGTCAAAAGTAGCAAAAAATTTAATTTGGGTTTCAGGCATGTTTTTCACAAACTATTGAAACAAAAATTTGTCATATAACTACACATAAAATCACAAAATTACATACCAAATTTGATATATTTAAATTATTGCATTTTTTAATTAATGTATTTACATGTTTCTGAAGGTACAGACCGACAGACGGCCAACGTCTTGTTGGATTTCGCTCAATATTTCTGCTAGGCGTCTGTACTAAAGATGTTAAACTTTTGTAACTAATTTTATTTATCTATCTATCTTCGTTTTGTAGTTATCGTGATAAATTACATTCGAACAGCTAGACAGACAGACTTCTTCTGAATGGATTTTACACAAAATTTGATAGAAATCTACAAATGTAATTTTGAGCCTGTATATTAAATTTCATCAGTTTAGTTCAAACCGTTTTTGAGTTATGTTTTTTACAGACATGCAGATAGACGGACGGATGGACATTTTTCAAAAATGTGTTTTTTGATCTCGGGGAGATCTAAAAAGTGGAGATGGTTCAAAATCTCAAGTTCGAATTCTTTAGCGATTGCAATATTTTCTCTATACTTCATATAGGAGAAAGTAAAAATACGCCCTTTTAAAGAAATTTCCGTAAGACTGCATTTTAATAAAAGTGCAAAAGATCGAAGAAACAACGACTTACTTCACTTTTACCTTAAGTTTACATAATGCACGGTGCAAATAGGATCACGTCTACGAACAGTGCTGAAATTTTTATGGAGATAAAATAATATCAACGGTCATCACTTTACGCTGCGTGAGCTGAATGTTTGCACTTTTAACATGGGACTTTTTTGCATTTTCTAAGTAATGGCTTCTGTTTTTAGAATGGAGGTGAAAATGTTCAAAGAGGCTGAAAGCCTACAATGAAAAAAAAGTTTACATCGAAAACAAAAATGAAATATTTTAAATCGTATCTGAAAAAAAACACCCTAAAAGCCGAAAGTCTGCGATAGATATGTTTTTAGATATATTTTTAACTTGTTTCTTTAATAAAAATAAAAGGGACCAATGAAATAACTGTATAGAAATGCATTCTATGATATATGGAAAGTACGTATTTATAAATGATTGAAATATATTATTAATATTTTCAATTCTTAAACTTTCATTGTCTATATTTATTTTATTTTAAGAAATTTAGAGATTTTTTTATACAAAGTTGATGCAGGTAGAAAGGATATTTGCAAATTAACCCATGTTCTAATGGGGACTCTTTACAATTTGACAGTAAAGATAGAATTTGTAGCCTTTTTTTTTTTAATTTTTTTAAAATAATATAAAGAAGGCGAGTTATATATTACTAATATTTTATATGTATATTATATTTTCCTTAAATTTTTATTAAAGTTGTGATTTATTAAAAATGAATTAAAATTTTGGCATTTTCATTAAAAATATTATTGCGCAAAAGTTATTATAATTTTTTTTTAATTCAAAATATTGTCTTCTTATAAACGTTGTTTCTAAAATTGAATTGAGAATTTTTTTAAATACTGTTTTCAACAATAGCTTTCATTGTTTTAATGGTATTCACTTTTCATTGTTACATCAGGGATTTAAATACTTGAATTCCTTGCTTCGTTTTAAAGCTAAGGAAGAAAATTTCTTGTTATTATTTATGCAATTTTAAATTAGAAAGTGAGACTACATTCCTACAAAGGACAACGTGCAATTTGAAATATATTTTTAAAACACTTAAATTTTAACTGCACTGTGACGTCATGGGACTGACAGCATTAGGAAAGTTCAATAACACAATAAATAGAACTATTAAAATAATATCTGGAACATGCATTAATATCTGGAACAATTTGTTGCAGAAAATATTGCATAAAAGAAATCACGAATATAAAGTTATATTTAAAAGATTTAATTGAAATCAAAACAATCAATAATCCCGGTGAAACAGCTAGTCGCTAAAGACGGTTTGTATAAATAAATCTTTAAAAAAATATTATGGGAGTAAACAAAAACAGGTTAGCGATCAAATTTCAAGCACGCTAACAAACAAAATAATTAAACGCATAAAGTATTTAATCCTTTCTACAACACCAAGGACAACATGCAATTTGAAATAGATTTTAAGACATTTAAATTTTAACTGCATTATGACGTCATGGGAATGACAGCATTGGGAATGTTCAATTATACAACATATTAAAATATCACTGCATTAATGTTAGCAGAATTAGTTCCGAAAAATATTGGGATTAAGAAATCATTAATATCAAAATATATTTGAAATAAAAACTATGAATAATCCCAGTGAGCCAGCTACTCACCAAAGACGTCTTGTATAAATAAAAAAATATTAGGGAAATAAACGAAGATAGATCGGCGATCAAATTTCAAATATATTAACAAACCAAACAATTAGAGGCATACAGTATTTTATCCTTTCTACAAATCTTTTCCATTATACACGATTACAAAATTACAGTTGTATCAAACTGAATCCAAACTTTGTCGACAATCGAATTTCAAACATTTAACAAACAAAACAATTAGATTCATAAAGTATTTAATCCTTTCAACAAATCTTTTTTCCATCGTACACAGTTACAAAATTACAATTGTTTCAAACTAAATCCAAACTTTGTGCATACTTTGTGTTGATTGTAAATAAGGTGATACCCCCTTATGAAAACAAATGAAAGCTCGCTGCTTGTCGAAGTGTGAAAGTGATTTCGTCGTGGAATACACACACACCACACGTGCTGGAGAACTAAGAGTACGCGGGAACATTTCGAGTGA
>JAPMOR010065399.1:2717-16644 GCA_026543865.1 Argiope aurantia
CTGAATAATAGAAGATGATGAAACTGTATGATAAAATAAGGATGCATCTAGCTGCCTTCGACTTCATCAATTGTTCGATCAGGTAGTAATAACATTAATTTGGAAGAGGCTGAATAATAGTGAAAAAAATTCCTAACGCAGCAAAACGTTTAGACTCCGTTTCAATCGACTCGGGAATGGAGAGAAGAGCTTTATTGTTGACAATATTTTCTGTCCACACCGTGAAAAAAAAGACGAATTCGCTTTATTACTGCGAATGTGCTGTAGCCAAAATCATTATTGTTTTTTCGAGAACGTCGTCATTTCCCAAACTGCGGGATGATATAAATCCGCCTGATTACTACGCATGCGTAGCAGTAGAAATCGGTCCTTGTTGGAAGCTTTTTCCCACAAAGAAAGGCATACCATTGCTCGCTGCGTTTGTTTTAAATAGTGACAGCCGGTAAGAAATGTTAGATGACGATGGATTTAGATATCGCATGCAAATTAAAGAAATAAATGGTGATATTTACAATGTGAAAAAAAACGAATAAGTGGTGATATTTACAATGTGAAAAAACGAAGTGCTGTAACTCAGTAGTACTTATGCAAAAATTGCTCTTTTGTGATAAATGACATCATAGGCATACCTATATGACAGCATATATATACGAATTTACACTTATATATGTTGAAATACAGTTTCAGTATTATGGGTGTAGTATTTCCCCAATGATCCAAAATGTTTCCTAAAAAACTTGCGGAATTGCTATACAAAATTCAAATTTAAGCACGAAACTAAATTAATATCTTAACTTAAAATGCTTCCTATATTTTTCTTGAATATTTAGTGATAACACTTGTCCAAAATATTAAAATAAAATATATCTCATTTTGTCTGCAGATTCATCGTATATTTAAGTAAATTTAGTTTGTATTTTTATGGTATGTGAATACGTTCCGGATGAATTTTTTGTATAACTGTATATATGTGAATATATGCAGTTATATGGGAATTATACTTAAAATAGATTGAAACAAAATAAAGGGAACCAATATATAGCAGTTAAACGCCAAAAGGTCTTTTTTTATAAAAAAATAATTCGAAAAATGTATGTGTTTTTTGGCTTTAAAAAACCCTTCTAATTTAAAAGTTTATCAAAGGTTTTGCTCAAGATTTGCAGATGGCTTAAGAAATGTCGTTCTTGGTTCCTGAACTAAAAAAGAAACTCTCCTTTCATTCAATCTTTAACTATTTGGGTTCTACTAATAATTAACGGGAAATTTTCAATTTTTGTTCATGTTATGGAGCATTAAAACAATTATAGAATATTTCTAAATGAATATATTACTTTTTCTCTAATTCATGAACTGCGGGATATATTGGCAAATAATTATACCAAATCCTGAATAAGAAATATGCATTTGATCATAATTTGCGATGTTTCTCACAAGAAAACTCTACCAAAATTTAGAATTTGAGAAAATCGCCTCTGAAGATATACAATAGCATTAAAAATGTATTATGTAAATATAAAAATCAATGCATTTTTTCAAATAAAAAGTAACAAAATTTGAACGGTTTTAAGAAAAAGATTGCCCAGAAATTAAGAATATTAAATTTAAAAAAACATTTCATATTTTTGCAGGAAATCGCTTTTTTAACCTAATCATCTACCTAAAAAAGGGAGTGTGCAATGTAATTTAAAAGTCTTGCTACTTTTCTAATGCATATAGGATAGCGAACATATAAGACAAATTAGACAGGAACTATTTTAAATTATATATAAGAAAAAGTTACAATAGATGAAGTACATAATAATGGTGCAATTGAGAATAAACTGGAAACAGCTCAACAATACAGTTTCATGATTAATAACCTGCAAAGCGTATATACATTTGGATGGCTGTTCCTTTGAACACTCCAAAGGGTTTTGATGTTTGTGCCGCATTTTATTTGTCATTGCATACCATACTTTTTACAAATTTGTTATATTGCAGTTCATGCAATTGTGTCTTTTGTTGCTTCATTTGTAATGTTTAGTTATTGTTGACGAAGGTTGAGGTGGCGATGACACAATCTTCCAGCTGAGAAAGATTGTATCTTATAAACAGAGAGGAATTCAGTGTCGACCTCTGTATGGATAAGGTGATGGTCCGGCTAATTTCCTTCGTTGTTATTTTGATAGATTTTTATTTCCTATGTGCGACGTATTACACATTAATTTTTTTAAATGTGTATTTTTCTTTTTTGTGTACATGTAAATAAAATATATAATGATATTTCTTAATCTAATTTAAATCCTAATTAATTTGTCCCGTTATCTTAAATTAGCCCATACTACTTGATTCGAAATTTGTCTCTTATTTTCTGTTTGAAATCCTATACTTTTATTTAATTAAAATCTATCACGCCCTTTAAAAAAATTGATGACTATACAGTTCACAGGGTGCCATCATAGGGATAAAAAAATCTCTAACGCCCATAGCATTCCTTCTAAAGATACCTAAGATTTCCTTTCTCGAATAGATATGTGTCAAAGAAATTCCTATAAGAATCTCTCTGTAAAAGAGCTGAGGGGGAACACTTTTTCACATATGTCAGTGAGAACAGATTTGTTTCATCGTTTATCCTCGCGTATAAACTATGCCTCCCGTGAAAAAATAAATTATATTTAACCCAAATGTTCTTTATGTTAGTCTGATATCTAGAAAAATTTGTAACGTGTTTCTTGAAAATCTGGTAACATCGTTTAAAAAAGGAAACGAATAAACATCGCATCATTAAACTTGTGCTCAGCACTTTATCTAGTATACATTATATATATATATATATATATATATATATATATATATATATGATTTAGAATCCTCCAGTAAAGAAGAAAAAAATAGAATCCATTTTCTTTTTGAGTGCCATTAAATACCATATTTCATTCATTCTACTGTTTATTTTAAGTCGCCGCGCTCACGTACACACGAACAGAGAGAGAGAGAGAGAGAATATTAGAGAAAACAATTATTTTCGAACTCAGGAAGAAATTTATAAATAAAAATTATAAAATGTTCAAATTCTTTGAAATCTCAAAAATTGAATTTTTCAAGTTTTCAATGTTTTGCTTTTGTAAAGCTGGTAAACAAGTAAGTAAAACGTTTAATGGCATTTTATCTTGTACCGGTTCAATCTTTTCGTAAAACGCTGTTGTATAATTTGATTTCTCTCTCTTTTTAAAAAATGAAAATCTTAGTTAGAAAAAACATCTTTGTTCTCAAGGTTTTTAATCAAAAATGGAAATTATTTTTCTAATCAAAAACATTATTCTTTATAAATACAAGAATTGAAATTTCTTTTTGATTATTTAAACAAAATGATGTTACATTACAGAAGCCATAAAAAATAAGACATCTTGCATCTTTATCGGAATAGTAATTATATCAAGGAAAAATGCTCTTTTAGTTTACTTTATTTTCTAAAAATAAGTGATTTGAGAACAAATTAAATTATTCCATTCTTTGTTTACACTCAAAACAGACGATAATTTTTTGAAAGCAGCTGTTCCTAAAACACTGAGCGAGAAATTAATTTTTGAAAGCCTTTGCCTTTAAAATATTGATCGAGGATTTAATATCTTGAAATCAGAAGCAGAACAGTTCTTTCAAAACAAAATAAATTAGATCATTTTTATTTTACAAGAGAAAGAAAAAAAGAAATGAAATCGATAGATTTTGTTTAAAAGGAAAATAAAAGAAAAATTGCTAGTACATATTTTCATTTACTAGCTCAATGTCGGTTTCTTTTTTTTTTCTTGATTTCTTAGATAATTATTAAAAATAGCTTTCATAACATAGTACAGCTATTCTTCAATTTTTAATATTTGGAACTAAGCATAGCCTAAAGGGAAATAAAGGCTATTGGAAGCAAGGGCTAAGGGAAGGGGTCGTCTATAAGCAATAAAAAACTCAATATCCTAATCTTTTTCAGTGTATTACCCGACTGCTAATTTGTTTCATTTTTCCATGTAGTATTTAAAACCCTCATCAATATTACAGACGCAGCTGAAAAGTGTAATTAGAATGGGATCAAAAAGTGTCTATAATCCAAAATCTGGAAATTTTCTAAAAGAATTATCTGTTATCGCAGTCTCTTTTATCTGGAATTTAACTATTGCGATTATACTGATAAAAGTGACAAAATCGGTTGAAAGAATAAGTAATTATGATATATTTTTTTAACATATTGTTTCTGTAATAGATAAAAAAAATCCAGAATATTTTGGATCTCCAGAATATGATGAGTGTTCCAGAACCACTGAGTCCTAAAAATTCATGTTTGGAAATTATACCTGTTAGTGAAAACGATACTTCAAAAGCGATAGAGCTACAAGGATGAAATCTGAATTATAGTCATTATAATAGATGTGTGTACCGTGTACCAGATTTCAACCATTTAGCTCACATCACCTTTGTCACAAACAAATAGACTTACATTTCCAAAAAGTGTATTTTTTGAACTCATGGAGGTTTAAAACGTGGAGATTTGTCAAAATCGCGAGTTCGAATTTTTTGACCAACACTATACTTTCTCTATATTACATATACAAGAAAGTAAAAATACGAAAATTCAGGAAAAAAGCTGCAAAACAATAAGATTCTAATAATTAAAATGGTTTTATTTTTTTTCATTTAAAAAAATTGTAGAAATTATTATTTTGCGATAATAATTTCGGAAGCTTTGTTGGAAAAAACATTAAAATATTGTTTAATTTTGAAAAAAATGAGTTTTGCTGCAACAGAACACCTGAAAAATAGGCATCCTCCTTTTACTCCAAGCAAAACCTTTTCCCACGTTAAAATCCCTCCATCTTACTAACCATCTCCAGCAATGCAATATTGAAACTGATGTTTTTCCATCAGCAAACAATCGCCAGAAACAATGCCGAAATTCCCCAAGACCAGGTCTTTCCCTCTTGTAGGCGGGTTCCCATCGGGGACACCGGTGTCAGAAGAAAGAACAAATGATTGCAGCGGGCCAAGAAAAACCAACTCTCCGAGAGTAAGTGTGTCTTGGTTCCCCTCCCCGTTCCAATCGATCGAGTTGCTTCTTTTTCCAGGTTTTTCCCGGAGAGCTTAATCACATGGAATGGGATCAATTTTTATT
This sequence comes from Argiope aurantia, assembly GCA_026543865.1. Lineage (NCBI taxonomy): Eukaryota > Metazoa > Arthropoda > Arachnida > Araneae > Araneidae > Argiope > Argiope aurantia. The sequence goes on from JAPMOR010065399.1 coordinate 7,855, forward strand.
CCGGGAGTTTGGATCCTGTTTGACCTTTCGCTGGCAGGAAGCGGGTCCGCCGAACTCGGTGAAAAGGGACTCCCTTCTAATGAAGATTAACTACCCCGCTCTTTGGTGTATCAAAATGCATAGGGAAGTAACGAGAATTCTATTCTAGGGGTGGAGAATAGATGTGCTTCCTTTTACTGGTTTTATCGGCTGCTTCAACTCTTTTTAAAAACAGTCATAACTTAAATACATGTACTAGGGAACAAAAAAAATCTGTTAAGCTTATAATATTGAACGCTAAATAATAAAGGAAATTTTTACTTTCGCACAAGGCAAAATATCATTAGTTTAGATCGTTTTATTCATTTTCGTTGAACTTCTCTTTCGTGTCTTTAAATATTCAATTTTGTCAGCCTTTTTACTGTTACTTTGTGTAAGAAATCTGAAACTTTTAACAGTTGTGTATTCTTGATGACAATGCGACGTATTTTTATATTTTCATAATTTAATTGTCAATTAATTAAATATTTTTGATTAAATTTTTATTCCTTTCGAGTATAGTCACCTGGTATTGAAGTAGTAAAATTGATTCCTGAATTTCATAGTACTCGTATTGTTACGAATTTGTAATATTGATTCCAAGAGCCCATATTTCATAAAAAGTAAGAACCTTTTACGGAAATCGTAATAGATGCTGAATAGATAGCAGGTCACTGATTCCCGCTCTTGGTGACATTTGATAATTTGGCAATGAATTTAACCATAAAGTTGAATGTTCCTGAAAGTAATGGAATCGTGGCAATATCTTTATTCAGATCCGAGATCTACCCTTTCTTCTGTCAGATTCTGTGTCCTGTTAAGGAACATATATAAACCCAAAAAGAATGAAGCGAATTAGTCTATTGTATTCTCTCTTTGGAATGCTGATCGCAAAGTGAGCTCTCTATTTGTTCTGAGTTGTTTTGTATTTCATTCTCAACTGTTTGCATGCGAGCTGTTGATTTCTGAAACCCCTGTGTTTGTGTATGCTTCGCATTTCTTCTGCAACATATGCCTTTATGTTTTTCTTGAAAAATAAAACGTCATTGTTCTTATCGAACTCGATATGCTTCTCACCATACATTCACCGGACTATTTTTCGCAAAAATAATAAAGATTGATGAAATATATTAATGATTGAAAGAAGAAAATAATAAAAAATAAAAAAGTTCTTAAATATATACCTTTGGAAGTGTACTAAAGTGCAGAAAAGTATCTTTCTATTAAAAATTTGGAAGTCGGAGCAAAATCATAAAAGCCTAAGGTACTGACAACGATATTTAGAAGAAACTGAGTTGCTATGATGATTAACATTGTTGATGAATGAATGTATTAAAAAAAATGTATAACTTGAATTCGAAGTATATAAAAGCATGGTTTTAGATTATTTTTAGATTATTTTTTTATCTGCATCAGTCGCTTTTACATTTTTGCTTAGACCTACCATTCTTTGATAAAAACATTATTTTCAGTTTTTTACTACTAATAAAAGCATACCTTTAAAGCTTTCTTATTTTTACTAATTATTAACTCTATAATGAAAATTCCCAGTAATGCATTTTTAAAATTCTTGTTTATATTTATAATGTTTACTATTATTAATGATGTGACAAAACTACTAATGTATCTATTATTTTTATGTTTATTATAAATTTTATTCTCCTTTTACTATGTCTAAATACTTCTTATTAAAGCTAAATATGTTTTTACAGGCAGTTTCGAAATATTAATATTAGTTGGGAATTAACATAAAAGTAGTTAAAGATAAAAAAAATGATTTCACTAATGGACGAAAAAGCAGAAATGTTGCTCTTTGTAATATGTTCTTTTATTATTAATTTGATTTATTATTTTATATTTAATTAAACTATTATTTCCTTTTTTTTGTTAATTTGATTATTTTTATTCATACCACTTTAATCTAATGTTGCCATTTTTTTATAAATATAATGTTACCCCTTTCATTTGTTCATTATTATTTGTGATATTACAGCTCAGAATCCACTGTCTTCGCTTATTTATTTAATTAATTTTTCCTTTTTTTAATTCTGTGGTTCTATGATTTATATTCGCTTTAAAATATAGTTTGACTAGTGCTTGCTTTTCAATCTCAGACAGACGAATATATTTGTTGAGGGGGAGAACAGTATGAAACGAAGAACGGGTAGAGAGAAGTAATAGGATTGTTATTAGTACTTTTTCCTTCATCTAAACTTTGACATGTCTTCAGTCGCATGTTATAAAGGAAGGAAACTCAATCACATATAGAAAACTTCGATTCACATCTTTCATCTAACTAATCGAAGTAGATCTACCTGTCACTTGATTTTGACGTCCCATCCACTAACTCATCAGATCCAGGCTATAATGTAAAGATTCTCAAAAGCATTAACTCTTTCTTGTTATTACATACTTTTATATGATATATTTCATGTTTGTGAATCTATAAGTTTGTAATCAATTTTCCAATCATTTCCTGATATGCTTTAGCTTTCAAATTTTCCTTACTTTTGTGTTCTTGATTGCAATACTTTTTAAATACTTTTAGAACTTAATCACTTGTTAATTGATTAATTTAATTAAACTTTCGTGCTATACGACTGGCATTGCTTGGTAATGATTTTGTGAAAAAAAAATCATTTCACAATTTCATATAGTTATACTAATAAAATACAAATCAACGACAAAATAATTTAAATTAAAATACCAATAGAATGATAACTAATAAAAATGTGTTTACAAAGTTTTAATGAAATTTATAATAATTTTGTTTTTAATCGTTTTTATTGAACTTATTTAGTTTCTCTTTCACATTCCAAGTAAGTTTTCATCTCCCCCATTCTTACTTAGATTTGACAATTCCTTAAAAATGAGTATTTATTAAAATTTGTTTCATTTGTTAGCTATTCATTAAGATTTTATAAACTCATTAGGTTTATTGAATAAACCATAAAGGAATAATTTTAAGCTATTTAAAAGAGGACGACAATTAAAATGGTACCACTTTCCCATGATTTTATGCCACATCAACGTGACGACATCCATATTTACTATGGCAGATTTATTCTGAATGGGCCCACATACCTGATGATTCTAGTATGAAATTGGATATAGAATTGGAACTTATTCTCTCTTAACCGTGATTCTTCCGCACTCAATAAAAATAACATTCTGCCCTAAATGTGATAAATCCTTGGCGTCTTCTGCCAGTAATAGTTTCCGACAGTACCCAATCCGACTGAAAAATCCGTCATGTAAGTGTATTTTGCTAATACTCAATCTGAATACCGCCGATCAAACGTCCCTCGTTGATATGGAAATTTGGAAAGGAAGGGCATCCGTTCAGTTGTCGTCCTCGTTATCTGAATATTTCTCAAAATAGTCAGATAATTTTTCTTCTGAGATCCATTCTAAAATAAACCTTGCATTCTTACAAAACTAGGCATTCATATAGATAAGCTGAGCTAAATTATGCAAACTAAACGAAGTACACATAGATACTAAACGAAGTACACATATTCAAAACAGTTTTAAACTGAAAAGGGGAAAAAAATGGTATTTAAATTGGTATCTTTAAAAAGACAACTTTTAAAATTTTAACATAACTTAATTTTATATAATAATATCTACGGGAATTACAGCATAAAAGCATCAAAATCTTTCTCAGTTTTTAAAGTTTAATTAAAAAAAAAAAAGATGCACATTCACCTGAAGTACACATTCCCACCTTTAAAAATAAATATCTGCCTAATTTTGTAGCTCTACATCAAATAAACTAACCTGTAGAGAGTGGACACAAATATAGGCTCATCCGAATATATTTTACTTTATTATTTGTAGAAGCTCAAAAACACACATATTACATTTTTTCTATTCAATTTCGAAACAAATCCTCTTTCGTAGTAAATTTTACTTAAAAACACACCTTTCTGACATATTGAGAGGAGTTACAAAGTATTATTATGGGTTTCGGAAATATATTGTGTCAAGAAACCTTACTCCACCCACTCAGTGGAACTTTCCTGGCACTTTGTCATCATTAGAGGCATCTTAGAAATTTGCAGCCGACGTCTTTGTTGACGGATTGTACCCCGCCTCATTAAAACCAGGTTAGCACAAGCGCCATTAATTCAACGCGGCTGAATTTAATTGGATAATTAGTTTTAGATTTGAATAAACTGAAAAAAGTCAGGTTCAGAATTTTCGCATATTTTAACTCAGTTTTCTTGAACAAACAAATATATTCAAACAAACAAAAATTCTGCCACATCATTATTATTAATGTGCGTAAAATTATAGATGTTTATATAAACGCGTGTCGAAATGGTTTACATAACAATTATAATTATTCAGTAACTAAATACATTAGTAATTATAGTCACTAATAAATCAGCGCACAGCTGAATTTAGTTGGATAATTTGTTTCAGTTTTGAATAAATTAAAAGATAGAGTTTGGGACGTTTGTTTATTGTTATGGGAAACTGCCCGGAGATTGTATAGTGAGTTCATGACCACAAACTGGATAATGTAAAATGCCGCTTTACTCCATGAAAAAAATAGGAAGCTCATGAAGTAAAAACACACCTGAGGAGTATACAAAGAATTATAAAAATTCACAGTATAAGCATATATAAAATCGCTAACTCGAAAACAATTATAGCATTCAGAGAGCACAGTTATAGCTTAGTCCGCGAGCAGAAATAGGGAAACCGAAAACGTGTTACTGTGAGCACATCCGTTTATATAGTTTCCATGACGTCTCATCTCAGAAGAATCGACGTATCTTGGCTCCTAACAGAGATAGGGCCATAAATCTTTCATTTTTCTGGAATCTTCATTTTTTTATGGCTAAAATCACTAATATCAAGGACATTGATCTAGTATCTATTAAGAATTCTTGTAAATCTCTCTTTCAGCGATGAAATTTATATTACAAGCAAAAGGTATTACAGATTCTTAGAACACAGTTTTAATACAGAAAAGTATATTTTCTTACTCAAATAAAAAAGTTAAATAATAAATTTCTACAACAGCAATGACGACCATAAAAATGATAACATTTTGATGAACACGGATAAAAGTAGTCTACCACTAATAATAATACTCACTTACTTCTTAATTAACCAATATTTAAGTTCTTTCATAAGTAAATGTGAACAAGTTTATTGTTACAAATCACTAAAAACTAAATTCGTCAGCAGTTATAAACATTAATAGCTACATTGATGACTTAATCAATTTCTTTTATTTTTGCATATTTTTTAAATTTATATTTTTGTCATAAAACTCGTTGATAAAGGATATTTTGAGATTTAACAAATGATGACAAAATCCTCTTTTATCTATTAATAAGACATATTGGAAGAGAAATCAAAACTCAACGCTATAGAAATATTTAACTTATTATAAAAGGATCCATATTTCATAAGCTAAACTCTTCACACAGATCAAATATAAAAATACCAAAAACCATCAAAATCGCCAACTTGGTATGAATTCTGCCAAATATATTTCCATCTTGCCAAATCTTCACAAAAGAAATATCAAGTGAATTCGACGGGAAATATGAAGCTTTAAAAAAGAGATCCAGTTCTAATATGTGGAATAACTGAAATATTCTTTATAAAAGTTTATACGTATTTACAAGAGAAGAAAAAAACCTCACATTTTTACTTTAATCAGATTTCACAATCTTCCAGTCGTCACATCTGTTTCATTCGAGGGGGGGGGAGAATAGTTTTGCGGTTCTTTTCCTGTTTGAGGGGAAAACGCGAATCCTTTCTTTGAAATAAAAGGGGAAAAAAGGAAATCTTTTTCCCGCATCGGCGAAAAGAAATACCGATGTGTTGTTGCTCTCAAGACTTGTGGATTGTTGAAATTCATATGAAAGAATGAAACATTTCGCTTTCTTTTGTAAAAACTAAATTCTTTCGTTTTCTTCGGTTCAAACGGAAAAAAATAAATATTGGAGATAAATTGCGAAACCATTAAATTTCAAATCGCCTGATATTTTTCTAAGAAACTCGAAATACTCAGAAATGAGAAAAAAAAAAGAGCGGAGCAAGTAAAATATCAATATTTATAAAAATATCAATAGTATAATTGAAAGTATGTTTCAGAATCTATAGCAATATCTATTTTAAAATGCTCAAGTTTTGAATATACCTGAAACACAGTCAATATTCGACGTATAGAATTTGAAGATCCAAGGGGGGTGGAGAATCAATATAAAGAAATTTTGATAAATAGATATAAAAATTATAAAATTTGATCATTTTCTTACTAAAAGCAACACTACATTATTTATTTTTGATTGCAAAAAGAAACTTAAAAATAAAGTTACAAAGAAAATATGTTTTTAAAAGAATATACGCATCAAGTACATAATTTGTAGTTCTCTTATATAAAAACAAAACTAATTGTTTATTTATTTTTTGGATAAAGTAATTGCTATTGTCTTTTTGATTTTTTAAGTGAAATAATTTGCCGATGGTATTTTAAAATAACGCAGATTCTTTTTAGAGTTAAAAACTTTCTTTACAAATATAAGAACTAAATCTGAATTTATGTATTCGAAGTGTTTTTATTTATTGTTTATTGGATGGGTTTTCAATTAATTACCGCCATTGTTTTAACATTTTTGAGTTCGTTTTCATCAAAGCAGTTGACTAATATGTCTTGATTGGTTGGATAATCGGCAACAATTAGTTAGTTTAGTGCAAAAATTGCTGCATTCAATATCTTCATTTACTATTAATAATTGTTAATTATTATCATGTGAGAACATGTTGTTTTGATTTGAGGTTTTTGAAGCCTCAAAATATGTAGGCAACAAATTGGCGATTTATCGCTTTTGAGGCATCAATTTTTCGCGTTTAGGGTTATTAGAAAATAATGCAGAACGCTGTCGAATTTGGCGATTTATCGCCAACTAAAGTTACAACTTGTTTCCAAATTATTCATTCTCTGAATTATTACGAATTGTCTTAATTAATTTAAGTCATTAACCAGTTTAAACCGGTTTGAAACAATCACGAGACTATAAGATTGCGCATGGCGATATTTAGAAAAACAACGGGTTTTTGTTCATCTCAAAATCAGTCGAGCTCCAAAACTTTGTTTGTCAGCTAGAAAAATTGAAAATGAAAGTTTAAAAAATTATATTGGGATAGAGACGATAGAGAAGTCTCATTGTTTCAAACCGGTTTAAACTGATTAATGACTTAAGTGAATTAAGACAAATAATGACTTAAAAATATTAATCTTCTCACATGATAATTTGAAATTTGCGATTGTAGATTTCATTTTTTTTTTCATCTATTTTTGTACTATATATAGAAATTTTATTTGGTACACAGAAACATATTTTTCTAATTAAAATTTTTAAAAAATCTCAAATTTTTTTCGATTTTTAGAGATTTTTTTAATATATGGAAATTTAATCTATGAAGATTCAACCGTATCTGTATAAATAAAACTGAAACACCATTTTTAAAAAATTCCTGTCGAAGTCTAAACTATTCGATAACTCTTCTTCAAACTTTAATGCTGTGAAGCATAAAGAAGATTTTCGTGAAGATTTTGTGACAACTAATGGAAGATAATTTTTTATTAATTAAAAATAATGCTTCCAATATGCATTTATGATAAATATTGAGTCATCAAACACTATAATAACATCTAAGACTTATTTAGTAAACTGAATTTAAAACAATCATAATATAGCAAAAATAAATGTACAAATAAGATTGCTTTTACATTATATAATATTGAAACACGTTTCTACCTTGAAAATTTCTTTAAATCTTTCTGTTATTTAAGAATTGAAAATTCGAATATTTGCTCTCATCTGTTGACGAAAATTGAAAACCACCGTTTAAAATTTCTGTTTCTCTAATCCATTCTATAAATACACATTCAGGTTGAAAATAAACAATTATTGCATTCAATTAACGTTTGAAAAAAAATTAAAAAATTATTAATGATTTATTTTAAAAATTGGTTTACTTTTGTTTTATAAAAATTACAATGTAATATTTCCAGAAACAAAAGAATCAAACAATTCTTCTATGCTGCAGATTTTTACCTTTTTTTATTAAAAATACAGTAGCTGAAGATATTTGGGATTGATTGAAGCTTTAATATTAAACTTATTTATTCTCTCTGTCAGTTAAAGCATACATTTTCGAATTATTCATTTTCTAATTGTACGCGGTATTGATTGAAATTTCAATACCTCGGAAGACGATATTTTTCTCCATTGGGAACAAGCATACTTGTTTTCAGGTGGGTACCAGTATGCTTGTTCCCAACTGAGATTTTATGTTTGAGGTTTTAAGCATACTTGTCTCCAACTGAGGTTTTTCTAAGTAGAGGACACAGCTATCACAGCGTTGACTGTATTGTTATAGTTTAAGATAGTAGAATGCTATAAAAGATAGAGGATTTGTTAATCATTGGGTCTACTATCTTTAGCGTGTCTTGTAATTGTAAAAAAATTAAATTAGCCGCCTTCGACGACCAACAGTTTGACATGAATATTAATACCATTAATTTAGAAATATCAAACAACTTTGATGAAACACATAGTATCATACCAAATGAAAGTACTAATTTGAATTATATTTACGCAATAAATTTAAAGAATTATGATTGGTTAACTATGTATGGAAAATGGCAAAATTAATTTGCGAAATAGGTATTGTGATTGAGTCTGGGGAAATTTGTGTGTGTGTGTGTGTGTGTGTGTGTGTGTGTGTGTGTGTGTGTGT
>JAPMOR010065399.1:16654-50024 GCA_026543865.1 Argiope aurantia
TGTGTGTGTGTGTGTGTGTGTGTGTGTGTGTGTGTGTGTGTGTGTGTGTGTGTGTGTGTGTGTGTGTGTGTGTGTGTGTGTGTGTGTGTGTGTGTGTGTGTGTGTGTTTCATAGAAAATGCACGGTGAAGTAATTTTTTTTTTTAATTTCTTTTGAAAAGGGACGAGCGAAGCTCGGGTGGCTATTAATGGGATATCGAGAAATCATGAAATTACATAGGAAATAAAAATAAACGAAATTGGCTCGTTGTATAAGACTGAAGGGGTCTGCCATGGCTTATTTCCATAGTCAGTGTACAACCAAATAATATTTTTGAGATTTCTCTCCAAACTGAGGAGTGGTGAAACAGACGATCATTGATGACACATCTAGGGCTCATTAATTGCTCTTTGAAATGAAAACTGACGAAATCGGTGTCATAATCTGAGCTCTTAGACTGTTTTGTTGGTTTTCCTAATTATTTTAAACAAATAGATCCTTTTAATGTGATTAAATTGGATCTTAATATTTAGTGAGATAATGATAAATATATGCTAAAGAAAATTATTTGATGAAATAATTTTATATTATAATTCACTTAAAATAGTGACTTTTTAGTGATGTAATGTGACTTAAGTGAAACTTTTATAATTATTTCTATTAACACTTTTCTCTAAATAAAGTTTTAAAATTATTTCCTCGCCATTCTCTGTACTTGTTTACACAGATCTGGACAGCTAAATTTTGTTTAAAAAAATGAAGAAAAACATGTAGCGCTGTGTTAAAATAATTAAACACAACTTTAGCAAACTAATGAAACTTTTAAAATATTCCAAACTAAATACAAAAGAATCTTTACTTTAAACTCGCATATATTTTTTTGTTTTGAAATTAAATTCACTCTTGTGTTCTAGCTGTTCAATTATTCATTGCGTCTAGTTAACTATTCTGAATTCTGTTGGTTTTTCTTCCACAGCTGCTTGAAGAACTAATAGAAGAAGAATGTCCCTGTCATGTTCAATACTTGATAAGTTTTTATCTGGAAATGAAAATACATAAAAGAAAATGAGCCGCAAGAGCTGACATCTGACATTTTCAGAATTATCTTTAAGAAGGGAACTTCCCTTTACAAGAAATGATTTAATGCATTTTATGTACTTCCTTAGAAACTCATAACACTAAAACTAAAAATAGATTTATTTTAAGACAAGACATAGGATAGTAGAATAAACAAGTTATTTTTTGATCCTTCGATTACGTAAAGACTTATGGTATAGCATATCTGAGATATATAAATGAAAAAGAAAAAGTTATAGGTTCTAACATTTGATGACATTCTAACCAGAGTTATTTAAAAATTGGTTGATTGATGTGTGCTGTAGCAATAAATCGCATTTGCAATCAAGCTAGGGGTATCCTCAAAGTGAAAAACAAATGCGGATTAATTTCCTTTAAAAGTTCTTTTAGAAAACGACTTACAGTTATACATTGAATTTATATCTAATTCCCATCTTAAAAACCTTCTTGGTATTCAAAGTTGCTTTTACCAAGAAAATATGGCAAAAGTTTACTCTATCACAATCAAAGATTCATAGAGTAGGTTAAATATACTGACCATTAGTTGATAAATTACAACCCAGGGATCATATGTGGACTTCTAAGTGATTCTAATAGGTTCGGTGCAGATTTTTAAATACAGATAGTATACACAGCTTTTAAGTGCATTTTAGTTCTAGATAGCTTATAAGAAACTTTAATACACAGTCATAACTTCATTCCTCGTATGAATATTAACAAAGTTTTAGAATAATATTTCTGAGTCCTTATCATGTTTCATAATGCATTATATTGACTCAATATTTTTTCAGGGAGAGAGGGAGGAATTCTAACTTATGCTAGATCAAAAGGGATTCGAAATACTACTAGTTATTACTAACCAGTCGCCTCAAACGACCAGCTGGCTAGTTGGAAATATTGGCTATATTTGATTTTGATTATTTTTTTTTATAAGTTTGTGCTCATGATTCCTCCAAATTGTCTGACACTAAAGCCGTGTTATTTTAAGTTCTGTTTATTGTTTATACAAATCTTTCTGATGGATATCAGTTCCATAACATCAAAACGATATTAAAAACGTAAGTGCCCGGTTCATCTGTCTTCCAAATTTCGGGATATTGCACCTTTATGTTTTTATTCGTCTTGTAAACTATACAGATATTTAAAAGAGTTCTTCCTCTTAGTTTTGAACAATGGAAGAAAATCACGTGAGAAAAAGTATGATGAAATGGTGAAAATGGTTTGAACTTCAGGACAACAATGCAATCTCCTGTTGGAAATCCGGAAAATAAAACAATTTTTAGAACAATTATATTATATAGAACATTTTTTTTTAATTTTGGAACGGCGTAAAATTAATTTTGTGCAATAGTATTTTTGGAAGTTACCGAAGAAAAAGACAAAATTCGGTTTAATTTTTATTAAAATTTCAAAAAAAATCGCTTTGATATGTACCTTTTCACACTCCAAGATATATATATGTGTCGCATTTGGAAGCTTTAGATTAAGCGGTGTGGCCTGCAGAGCACCAAAAAAGATACATATAATGTCTATCTACAGTAAAGTATATTGCACTTTTAGGAACAAAATAAAACTAATTTAAAAATTTTGATTCTAACTTATTGAACAATTAAATAAATTTTTTACATAAAATTTTGAAAGTGAATAGTTTTCTTTTAAGTTAAAGCTTTGGAACGGCAAACTTTTAAGGAAAAAAAAAATGAAAATAATTTTATTTCAGATAACATAAAACATCCATCAACGGTTTGAATGTCTTTAGATTTATTTTTTCACTTCTGCATAAACTCGATAACTCAAAGACGCAGCAAATTGAATAAATGAAATTTAGTATTTTGTCCTGATACCAAAATAAATAATCTTTGCAAAACTGCACACACATCACAGAAAACAATCAATCACAGGAAAAAGTCTCTGTTCTATAAAGTTAACACTAAACACGCACTAATTTCTAAATGAGCGAGAAATTTGAAAGGAGAACATCCCTTCTGATTCCTAATTAATAATTAATAATTCAGATTGCTAATTAATAAATTTACTGAATAAATAGTTAAGGAATAAAAAAATGATTCACTTCCTTCAGTTTTCAAGGAAAAAAGAAAAAAGTTTTATTAAAGAAATTTTTATTAGATTTTTAATAGCTTATATTAATTACAAAAATTCAAACAAAATTATACGTTTCATTATTTTATTATAAGTGTTGATGTAGTGTTTAAGTTTATACTACTTTTATAAGAGGTGGAGTGGTTTCCCTGAAATTTTCTCGCATTCTCTCTCTAACAAAGATATTATCCTCTACATCGCAGCGAATTGTGGACGTTGGTCAATACCGTGAACTCCCATGACCTCACACATGAAAGTTGTATGCTTCGTTGCATGGTAAAAAAAATCGGTACTTGTGCATTAACTGCATGACGAAGAACAGTTGCGAAAGATTGATCTTTGGCGTGAATCTAGCGTGTTTACTCAATAGAATAAGTGATTTTGGGCTATTTGGGCTATATTTTTTAGATAAATTATCGCTGGCATGTGATTAAGTAACGGAATGTCGAGTATAAGTACTTTTTACGTCCTTTCTCCAACGTCCAACTACAAATTTTGTGTAAGGTTCTTATACTGAATTTCATTTACCCCCCAAGTAATTTTGAGCTACCGTAATCACAAAGAAAAAGACCTAAATTAAAAAAATGTATTTTCCGAGCTGAGGGAGGTTTGAAATTTGGAGATACGCCAAAAGTCCGAGGTCGAATTTTTTGACGATTGCAATAATTATTCTTAGTATATCTCTAATACGAGAATTTTTTTTATAAAAACTCCCCATGTTGGTTTTTATATATTTCTAATGATAATGGAAATCTAACAAAGCGACAAAACGATAACTTGTAACATTTAAAAGAAAGAAAAGGAATATCCTCTCTGATGACTTCTACGTACGACGCATTTAGTCCTTCCTGCAACAATTACATATACACCATTTCTCGAAGAAATTCCCACAGGGTTTTTTAAAGATATCGTTCCGATATTCTCGAAATGGTTCCTTCGGGACACTCGTGCAAGATGCCCGGAATGGGTTTTCTAAGAAATATTCGAGTATAATTTATAACGTCATAAATGAGAACTCCTCCTAAGACTGGACTCCGGAGACTCCTCAGAAAAATCGAAGCACGCTGCCGCGTTTTCGTGGCAGAAATCGATATTTTTGTTCGTTTCGTCTCATTTCTGGAGTAACTTTAAGGGTGGCCTTTCGCTGGTAACTTCCGATTTCGCGATTCCACCCCAGATAGCGTGCTCCCCTTTATGGCTCTCTAGTACGGATGCCGCAAAATTCGATCATTTTCAGGAGTAGGGTGGGGCTGGTTTACATTTCAGGGTGAGTATACAAAATAAGAAAACGTATGGGCTGCAGAGCTGTTGATTCTTTCATGATGTTTAAGACAGATTATTAAATCAAAAGTTTTTTGCGAAAATATCAATTTTTAATTTAGTATTCTTAATTTCTGAACTTTCTTCATAAAACCATTTGTATTTTGTTTGCCGGTTCATTTTTTTAACTGTTACATTGATTTTTATATTTGAATAAGCATGTTTTAATTGTATTTTACATTGTTAAATACTATTTTTTAACCTTTAAATTTTGGTGGAATTTTTGTTCGAAAAATCCTGTAATGAAAATTTAAAGCTAATTTTTTTATTCAAATCTGGTATAGTAATTTCTTAATGTATTCATCAGTTCAGAAAACTATAAGATAATCAATCTTTTCATTTAGAGCAGATTTTATGTTTCACAATGAGAAAAAAAAACATGAACATTTCATGTTCTTTATTAGTCTCATAATGTTATTTATAAGCTGTGTTTTTATCCAATATTTAAAAATTGGATAGAAATACAGCTTATTTCTTAGTTCAAGAGGCAGGTAATATAGTTTTTAGGTTCTTTGCAAAATTTTGTAACTTTGATAAAATTCTAACATAGAAAATTTTTGCTTTACATTACTTTGCTTGCAAAATTCTTCATCTTTTTTAGAGCCTTTTGATATTTTATACTATATTTTTATTTCATAGATTTTTATCAGTCTATTTTATGCAAAAATTTACGAATATAATTATTTTACAGCGGGATTTTCCAAATTTATCACACACCTTTACCTTATTAAATACTTTGAATGTTCAATCTTTGTTTTTTTATATACTTCTACAACATGGCGAGATCTCTATTTAACTTTATCATATAACAATTTATTTAATATAATTTTCATATAATTTGAATTTTAATATAATTGCATTCATATAATTTGAATTTTAATATAATTTCATTCATATAATAGAAATTTCATATTTTCAGGTGCCGATCAAATTCCAAATTTAATCAAGACCAACAATTTGAGTGCAAAAGAATGCATGTAAAATTTAATTTTATAGTTTGTTACGTTTTCGAATAAACAACTTTTTCACACCCCTACGGATAGAAAGTCTACCTCTTGTAAAGGGTGTCCCAATTATAAATGCAAGATTTGAATTTGCTACCATTCAAGTGTTGACAATCCTTTAAAGAAAACCTTTAGACAGCTGACAGTTTGTAGTTAGTAAAAATAGAACGTTACACGATAGAACAGGGTGTTAAAACAAGATTTGAATTAAATAAAAACCACAATTTTTTTCTCTCTTTAAATTGTTATATTTTTATTGAATTGTAAAATACATAGGATAGAGTTAGGTATGGAATGACACATAGGGCAAAGGGACTCCACGTCTTTGCTGGCACATACGCACACTTTTGTCGAAATTTTCCACAACTATTTTGCATAAGCATGGCTGAATTTCGTTGATACGACTTTGAATTTACTCCTTCAATGCACGCGGGCTTACGGGCTGGTTGGCATAGACCTTTGACTTCAAATAACTCCATAGAAAGAAATACAATGATGTTAAATCACATGATCTAGGTGGCCAATTCCCAAATATTCTAACTTTGGTAGCCAAACTTTCATGGTTTTTGAAATACTGTTTAATAATTAAAACACGTTTTTCTATCGTGTAGCGTTTCTTTTTTTGCTAACCCTAAACTATCAGCTGTCAAATGTTTTTAATAGGTTGCCAACACTTTACCGCACGAAAGGTAGCAAATTCAAATCTTCCTTTAGTTTTGTGACACCCTTTAGAATTTCGTCTAAAATTCAATAAACAAGTAGTTGCCATTCACTTAAAAACACATAAAAACGGATTTTTATAAAATGCTATGATCGCAACTGCGAGAGCGGAAGTTCCATTTTTGCAACTTCTATTGACGCCTTAGGACATACTTTGAAATTCCCATGTATCAAATTTTATTCGTAATCATCTTCCGCTGGTATATCATCAAAATCATTTTATATCATTTTAGTAATATAGCCTGCAGGACCAAAGTAAAAATTGATTCATTTCATCGCATTATGTTGTGGAAGCAATAACAAATTGTAAACAGCGGTGGATTTTCGCCTAGGCAGGCTAGGCAATAGCCTAAAGGTGCTGAACTGAGAGGAAGCCGCGCACATGAAGATTGAAAAACGTTAGTAGCCAAACTGCCATAGAAATAAATTTGTTAAAAATTAAAGTGCTCTGAACTTTAAAAATCATAAATTATTTTAAGTCAGATCTCTTAAAAGATATAAACTGTATCTGTTGAAGATGATGTGTCGGAGTTACAACGGAAAAAGTGGTGCAGTAGCTTCTGAGGGTAAAGACCATTGAGAACCCGAGGGCAGAAGTCTGACTCCTAACTCATATGAAGATGACACTCACACACTGGCTTGCACAACCCCTTTTTACAGGGGGGGGGGGGCTCTTTCGCACACCTCACTGATAGAATACAGGATAAAAAACAACCATGCCCGAACCAGAATTGGGCCCGAGAAGCCCAAATCACTGGGAAGACGCGCTACCCCTAGGCCAGGACACCGGTAATCTGTATTTGTTTGTATGCTTTTTTTTATTTGAAAATATAATTGTTTTACAAAACACAATAAGTTTAAAAAATAGTATTTACTATGCTATCATGACATCAGAATAGTGTTTGTGTCTCAAATTTAAGGTGAAAAAAAATTCTTTAAGGAAATGAACGATTTGCACAGGATAAGTTTCCTATGTAATACCCAATGATATAAATAATTCCTCTTTGAATTTCGAATTATTGTTCAAAACCTTTGTTCCTGTTTTATATGGGAAATAATATAAAGATAATATTAAGATAATATTAATAATTTTCCGACGTATAACTGATCAGAATAGAATGTGAATCATTTTGTTATAACACTATTTATAAACACTGAGTGTCTGCTTAAATATTCTTGAGTATAAGCATGGCTTCGAATCAAACATAATAATAATAATAAAACAGATTCACAAAGTTAATAAAATAAACCAGTGGGAGTGGTCTCTCAAAACTTTCTCGCGTGCTCTCACATAGATGTGTCGACCCTGAGAACGCCTTACTTGGCATTAGTGAACAAAAGTTAAGAAATACTAAATTTTGGCATGAATTTAGCATTTTGACTGAACGTTTGGAGTCATCCTTGGCGATTAATTGTTGGTCTAGGGTTGATAGTATCCAAAAATTGAATTTTTATTTTAGATGCGTTTTTCTCAACCAATTGAAACAAACATTTGACACAAAACTACAATTGTAATCACAAAATCCGAAACCAAATTTGATGTATTTAAGTCATATGCTGTTTGAATTATCGTGTTACTGAAAGTACAGACAGACAATCAACCCTTTGTTGGATTTGACTCAGAATTTCACAAGTGTCTACGGATGTTAAATCTGTGCACCGAGATCTTATCTATCTAGCTCTCTTCGTTTCGCAATTATCGTGTTAACTTATATTCGAATATCCGGACAGACGGACTTCATCTGAGCAGATTTTACTCAAAATTTGATAGAAATCTGTAAAGACCAAATACCAGTTTTCAACCCTCTATTTAAAAAAATTTCTGAGTTATCTTTATCACAGACAGACGGATATTTTCTAAAGATGTGTGTTTCGAGCTCAAGAAGGTGTAAAACGAAGAAAGTCTTCGAAATTCCGAGTTTGAATTTTTTGACGATTACTATACTTTCTCTATACTACGTGTATGAGAAAGTAAACATTAAAACATTCTCAACTATTACAAATCGATTGTTAAGCCTAGTTTCCACAACCGTCATTTCAGGTAATAGCATTTGAGCCTGGAGTGTTTTACATATCAATATTATAAACAGCACTTTACTAAAATCGTTCAACTCTCACCAGCAGCAGCGATGTTTACCAAGGACACAGGCGATGTTAGTTACCCGGGCGATGCATTATCGAGATTCAGAATCGGAAACCTATCTGCGTGGATCGTAGTGCACAGTAAATATCAGAAGAATTTTCGCAGAGATTCAATTATTTCGGCTTAAGTACTGTGTTCTATCTAGACGATAGCATTGAATAGCTTTGTGACAAGTGTAATGTTTTGCGAGCGAATGGTTTAATTATGGATAAATGAAGTGTTGAAATTACTTTGTCCATAATGGATTTTCTGGTGGGATGATATCTGCAGGCTAGAATAGGCCTCATATCATGGGTGAAAATTGGATAATTGTAATTATATGGCAGATTTAGGTGAGATAGGGGCTGAAAATGGAGTTATTCAGGTGTTAAATCACTGGTATTGTCTGCTAGACTGCACCCCATTCCGCTGTTGATTCACTAATTTTAATCTGCTGATGATTTAGCATGCATGAAAATTAATTGCTCTTATAAATAATTTAATATTTACTTTCTCGTATAAGTAGAATAAAGAAAGTACAGAAATCGTTAAAAAAAATTCAAGCTCGTGATTTTAACGAATCTACAATCGAATTAGAACGAATCTTTAATCGAGATTAGACGAATCTTGACGTTCTAGAACTTCCTGAGTTCGAAATACCCATTTTTAGAGCTGTCGGTATGCTGAAAAACTTTTTAGGCTAGACAGTTGAAATTTGGTATACGGCCTTTACTTCAAAATTGCTCATTTTTATCAAATTTTGAATGAAATCTGTTCTGAGGAAGGATCTGTTCGTCTGTCCGAATATAAGTAAGTTAACACGAAAATTTAAAAAATGAAGAGAGGTCGATAGGTAAAATTCGGTACACAGGTTTAAAATCTATAGTGCAGTTAACTGTCAAATCTTGAGTCAAATCCAAATACGGGTTGACTGTCTGTCGGTCTCTACTTTCAGGAACATGTAAATGAGATTATTCAGTAACGCATTGACTTAATTATATCAGATTTTGTAAAGGATTTTGGGACTAAAAATGCAGTTTCGTATACAATTTTCGCTTGAATCGGTTGAGAAAAACACGTCTTAGGTAAAAATTCGATTTTTGGGTACTATTAACGCATGTCAGGAATTAATCGCCAAATTACTCGCCAATGATGACATGATAGATTCAGTAAAAATATTAAATACACACCAAAAGTCATTATTTTGTAACTATTAAACACCAATGACATGTAGGGTATTCTCTGGCATGACAAGTTCCTGCGAGAAAGATGCGGGAAGACCCTTCCGGCTGGTTCTATGCTGTTATTGTATTAAAGAAATACAGCTCAAAAATGAGATTAGATCTGAGAAGTAAGCGAAATTAAATATCGAAAAAAATGCTAAAAAGTATTTTTAAAGAATTGTTTTTGTGTTGCAGAAAATTTTTTGAAATTTTTATACACCATCGCAAAAAATTTGTGTGTTCTAATATTGAAATATTTGCAAATGCTGATATTATTCTGTTTTCACCCATACGAATATTTATAAATAGCAGAAATCCTGATCTTTTTGCTTCTACCAGAAAAATTTTTCCTAAACAAAATGTTGTACAGACAATTAGAACTATACCCGATTTTAATTTTTCCCTTTATAGTTATGGCAGGACTTTTTTTCTTCTTATGTTTCATAAATTCTACAATAATTTGAAATATAATTTTTTCTTATTTATAGTGACAAAGTAAAATATAATACGAATTTGATATCTTCGAAAGAAGGAGCTGTATTTTTGTACGGATAGTTTAATTTGTTTCCAGAAAGAAATATATGAAACGGTAATGAATCAACTTCCCACTTCTTTTGGCTCCCACCGGATGGTACATCAAAAATAAAGAAAAGAAGCTTCCTGAATGGTTTCTGGTTCTCGCCACTCTGGTGGGTATACAAAAAGGTGGGAGTTGGCTATCTTCCATCGATGACGGGAAGTGCTTCCCACTGGAAGGGTTGTACCTTGGACGGTGACGGCCCTTAGGACTCCCGCCAGTGTTGCTGACGCGGTGGTCCGGTCATTCATGTGCCGCCTTTTCCATGTGCCTTAGGGAGGGTCGGAGTAGTCTATTTATGATTCTCATCCCTTGAGAAGACAATTCGAAGATGCCGCTTTTGTTTTCCAATTATTTGAAATTTGATAGTGTTGTAGCTCGTTAATTTGACATTATTAGTAAAATTTGAATGTCTTTTTCCATTGAAGTAAATGACTGATGCAGGAGAATGGTTTAATGGCTCACAATGTATTGATAAGAATTGAAAATGCTAGATAATTGTGGAGTGTAATAACATTTATTTTTAATGCTCTGTTTTTCTTTTTAATATTTAGTGTACCAGTTTAGTTATGTTACATTGAGGATCGTAAAGAAATTGTAGTAGTCTTTTTTCTTTACTGTCGTTGTCTGGTAAACCATTTTTACAATTGAACACTATACAACAATAATTACAATACTAGATAACAATCTCAAAATAACCCTAATGTAATTTCAAACCAAGATACTGACCTAACCAAACCTACTCCAATAATAAAATAAAATTTAGCAGAGCCTTTAAAAGCACGTAGTGTTTCAGTTTGCTTATGTCGCATTTAGGATCATAAAAGAAATGCAACATAAGGAAACGGAGAAAGAAATTGTGCTAGTCTAGTTTTCTTTACAGTTGCTGCACATAAACAATTTTTTTATAAAATCACAATAAAAGATAATCGTCTCAAAATAGCCCTAGAACCAAGACTATATGAGGCTATATACAGCATAGGTTTCCCTTCAAACCAAGATACTGGCCTAACCAAATCTACTCCAATATTCTGATGTGAGTAAAATAATGCAATTTAGCATTGATTATGCCTTTATGAATGCCTTATGTATGTATTAAGCCTTTATGAATGTATTAAGAAAAGTAAACTAATTTGAAATATAATGTTTTTCAAGGTTTTTGACGAATGATATAGAGGAAATGAAGGTAAATATCAATTTTTATTAACATTCAGATCAACTATTCGGAAATTCCAATTTTGAACAAATATCTCGAATTAAAATCATTAGTACAGAATATGATACAGAAATTATTTGATAAACTGGGTTTCAATTCGCTATATAATACACATTAAAAAAATTTTGTTGGCTTGAAAATCCTCATTTTACACATTTTAAACTATATGCGTTCGTTTTTAGAACAAGATTTTAAAAAATGGGGTGGTAGTAGTTTATAATGAAAATACAATACTAATAGTTCGATGAAGCAAAAGACATAGCTGCATATTACTATCAGATTCATGGATTCAAGTCAGTATGGCGGAACTTGTGTTAAGGCCAAACCAATTAAATGATGTAACAGAGTGGATTAAATATAAATAGCGACTAATTATTTCCCAGAAATCAATCATCTTGATAAATAAGGGAAGACAATAACGGATTAAAGATCAGAGAAATTACATGAACTCCACGATGAGTGTTTAACTGTAACCATGCATTTCTTCCTTCATTGCTCAAAGCCATCATCACCGATATATTTAAGCTGATTCTTTTATCGTCAAATAAGGTCGTTTTTATTTGATTAGATTAGTATTTGGAGTTATTACTGGGTCAATGTTGCAATGAAAATTATATTGTTACAATGAAATTATGTTTCAAATTCATTTTGTTACAACAAAAATTTGACTCTGATTGGGAATATTAAGAAAAATTCTTATTGTCCTATACTTACTGCACACAAACCATACTGCCATGAACAATAAAATAGAATTCGAACAGTTTGGATCTGTATATAATAATTCTCTCGCTTTTCAAGAAAAATAAAAAGTAAGCACTTCGTTTTATTAATATTATTTTAGGTTTCATTCTTCAGATGGCAACGATTTCTGTTGTTAGGGAGTTAATCTATTTTCCGGTTTAAAAGGTATAGAAAAAAATATTTTCATCGTTAAAAAGTTCAATTTACTTAAGACTTCGTGGTTTCAACCCCCCCCCCCCAATCAGCTTTCGAACAGGAGGTAAATGGCGCCTGGAGTATAATAAATTTTTTTCACCCTTAGTCATCATCAATATTTTTAAACTGCACCCCTGGCATGGTATTATATTTTCGTTTTTCCACAATTTTCTTTAAAAAGTGGTATGTTACCATGGCACCCCTTAAAACTGACACTGATATTCCTTTGCTCCCGGGGGCTATGATTTCTGTCCGGAGTCCTAAAAAACACTGGATGGGAAGTATGTCTGTCATTCTTCAAAAACGATAACTTAAAAATAGGATGGAGCAGACTAAAATAGGCGTGAAAGATTAAGTATTTGCCTCAAATTTTCGACGAAATCTGTCATGGAAATAACCATCCGTCTGAAAGTCTATGTGAACAAATGAGCTAACTGGATGAAATTTGGCGTATTATTTATTAATAGAATCATAAATATGTGATATTTTAAGTCAAATCTCTTAAAAGATATAAACTGTATCTGTTGAAGATGATGTGTCGGCGTTACAACGGAAAAAGTGGTGCAGTAGCTTCTGAGGGTAAAGACCATTGAGAACCCGAGGGCAGAAGTCTGACTTCTAACTCCTATGAAGATGACACTCACACACTGGCTTGCACAACCCCTTTTTACAGGGGGGGGGGGGCGCTCTTTCGCACACCTCACTGATAGAACACAGGATAAAGAACAATCATGCCCGAACCAGAATTCGGCCCGGGAAGCCCAAATCACTGGGAAGACGAGCTACCCCTAGGCCAGGACACTGGCAATCTGTATTTGTTTGTATGCCTTTGTTTATTTGAAAATATAATTGTTTTACAAAACACAATAAGTTTAAAAAATAGTATTTACTATGCTATCATGACATCAGAATAGTGTTTGTGTGTCAAATTTAAGGTGAAAAAAAAGTCTTTAAGGAAATGAACGATTTGCACAGGATAAGTTTCCTATGTAATACCCAATGATATAAATAATTCCTCTTTGAATTTCAAATTATTGTTCAAAACCTTTGTTCCTGTTTTATATGGGAAATAATATAAAGCATTTGCTAGTTTAAAGAATAATAATAACAATGCATATTTTTGCAATGCCTTTCGTGCAAAACATGCAAATGTTTCTAAAATGCATTCTTTATTACTCAAAACTATTGTCGTTATTTTATTTAAATAATATACAATTTACTGCCTTTCTTTTTTTCCTGTTTCGAAGTTTTCAGTAATCGATCGTAATACTTTATATTCGATTAAATTTTAATCCATACAGATAGAAAAAGAAAATAGCTTCTTCTATACTTCATTTATTTGCGTCAAGAGATATTTATTTGGATTTAAGAAAATTAGAAAATACCTTAATTATGATACTTTTATTTATTGAAATAAATTAGGATAGTTTTTTCCCTTTAATTCTTTAAGATAGATAAAATAAATTTATTCTTTGTTTTATAAATGCTAATTCCTTAGTTGACAGGTTTTTTTATTATTATCTTGAGAAAAAAAAAGTCTTTTTAGAAAACTTCTTTTTGTTAAATTATTCATCATTAATCTTACCTTATCATAATAACTGATTACAGTTTACAAAAAAAGTAATTTTTTTTCTTTCAAAAAGTATGAAAATTAATTCCACTTTGTCTTAGAAAGTTATCCATAAATGAAAGAATATTTTATGAGTTTGTTGCAGATTCTTTTTTCTAATTTAATTACTCCCGAGAAAAGATTTATTTCGAATAAAAAAAAACACTATCCTAATATAATGCGATTTAAGTTATTAGTAATTTAATTTAGTAAGGCGACATTTAAGAAAGTTTCTTCTTGCATTTGAGGAGAAACATTTCTAAAAGCAAGGATTTAAGGATTATTCATTTTCATTCAATTACGAATTTTATTGTTATTACACATTAAATACGATCTAGCGAAATTTTTAAAAAAAATCGTCTGCCTCGCTACAGACTTTTAACTGTAACTTTTTTTTAATATTTTCCCAGAATTCCTTTGTTGTCGCAGCTTTCTTTGTCTGTTTTTGTTCGTAGTATATTTAATGTCCGTGTCTTCTAATTTAATACGAAAATAAGTTGTAGTATTTGGGATATGTAGTGAATTTTATCGTTGAACTGGCTTGAATATTAAAAATTATGAGAATATAGAATATAAAGACACAAGAAAATACAAACATCAAATGCATCTACAGTTTGGACTATCATAATATTCTTTACGCTAGCTACTTACTAATTTATTTTTCTATTTAAAAATAAGTGATTTAAAGAATTTTTAATTATTAATATGCGAGAATTCTTAATTATTCTTAATTGTTATTATTAAAGAATTCTTTATTATTATTAAAAAATTCTTTATTATTCTTAATTGTTATTAAAAAATCTTTTTTATTATTATCAAAGAATTCTTAATTATTCTTAAATGTTTTAATTGAAGAATTCTTAATTGATATTATTAATAAATTCTTACTTATTATTATAAAAGAATTCTTAATTATTATTATTAAAGAATTCTTAATTATGATTATTATTAAAGAATTCTTATTATTTTTCTTTTATTTAAAGATATTTTTCATTCTAAAAGCATAAAACTAAACAAATAGTATTTATATTTTTTTTTTTCAAATTTCGTAGAATTACAAAGTCTACGAAATAGTAAATTGGCCTCCAGTTTGTATCTATAAAACAAAAACTATTATTCTACTAATTCCCAATACATTTAACTTTTCAATATAATTCCATAATGTTCAAAACATCCATAACGTTTATCAACAATGCGTGAAATGTCTTACATGCATTAATAAAGAAAATGTTCAAACTAAAATTTCAGATCCTCACTAAATGACAAAATAGATTGTAACATATAGTTTAATTATTGAATAAAAAGAATTTGAAATTAAAATAAAGATGTTATTATCTTTGATATCACTAATGAAAAACAATCCAAAAATATGACACAACTTTATGAATATTCTATTGACATAACACATACTTTATTATGTAACAGAACATCAATTATTCGTATAAATTGGAATTCGACTCGAATAATTGAATAATTGATAAAAAGTTTATTTCTTGGGGGAGGGGGAAAGAAAATTGTTTATAATGTAATTTAATTATTATGAAGATATTTTTGCTTACTGTTCGTGAATATTTACATACTGCATTAAATTATCATTGCTTAAACATATAATTCAAAGTCAGTTGCAAATTTCTTTATTTTTTCCCTTTCAAATCTATTGGGAGGATAGGAATTTTATAGAGTTTCTAATATGACACTAATCTCATTAAAAATGTCTACATTACTTTAGAGATCTGATATTCTTTAATTCTTTAAGAATAATATTTTAAAAACAGTCTTGCAAATTCCAAGCAAAAGTCAACAATACCAATTAAATTCCCTTCTGATTTTTCCTCACCAATTCTTTTTCAAAACATACTTTGGAAGATTAAAATTGCTTCGAATAAAATCTCGGTGCAGAGATTTTTTTTTTGTTATAATTATCAGTTTTTCAATGCTAATCAGTTTTTCCGATGAATTTCTTTCATCAGATACTTCAAGTAAAGCTTTTATTTTTTTTTCAAAAACCTTTGCCAAGAAACTCAACAACATAAAATATTTCATTTCAGCAATTAATAAGCTGCTGTAAAATCGTTTCTCTTTAAAACCTTGTCGTGTTCTCCTAAAGAAAATTTAACATGGTACTTTTTTTAACACTACATCATTCATACATCAATATTTAACTAAACTGTTTTTATTCCATAGGAGCCATTAATATTCATCACTGTGAAGTTTTAGCACTTTCAAACGATTTTTATTAATGAACACGACTTCGAAACATGATTATATATATTTTTTTCTTTTAACTGTGATTAATGAAAGGCTGAAAGTGAAAAAAAACATAATAAAATAAAATAAACCACGAGAACTTAAAAACGAACTACATTGAAATTAATGCCGATCAAACATTATAAAAATTTATTTTGCAAAGATAATTATATTTACTTAGGTTTTTTTTATGGGTTTTTTTTTTGTCTTCGATTTATTTATCAGGTACGGTGCGGTATGATTTTAATGATTTATTCAATTTCTATTAGTTTTGAATAACAATTAATTTTTATGTTCATAAACATATATTTCAGGTTATTATTTATGCACTGTCTCTAACAGTTACGCACTTAATGCATTGTCTCTAAAAGTTATTTTTAAAATTTTCCGTTTTTATTTTATTAATATTTTATTTGTTTATTTATTTATATTTTATTTTTTAATCTTTATTTTATTTATTTATTTATTTGTCAGTTTTCAGCAATGGATTACATTTTGTTCCTGAAATTCAAATCATTTTCACTGTTACATCAAATATTTAATCGTGTAATTTTCTACCATTCTTAAAAACTAAAGATGAAGGATTTTATTTATATCTGTGTAGTTTCCATGATGAATTAAAAAGATAAAATTAAAGTACTGCAAAAAAATAAAATATAAATGAAATGGACATTTACTTTTTTTAATAGCTCTATGCTATCATGAGATTGGTTTCCATCAGAAAAGTTCATGTGTACAGTAAAAGGAACTTAACAGTAGGTTTAACAAAGGATCATTTTGACCTCTCCGAGAAAACTTTTCGTTCATTTTCTTCAAGAAAATTATTGCCGTATTTTATGAAAATATTTAATTAATTTTTGTTTACATTTATAAGACATATAATCCCAAATATTACCTTTTTCATTTTAGTTTCGGAGGAATGTATAAAGGATACCTATTTTTACCGAAGGGTTCATTTTGACCAATCGAATAAATATTGTTGAGAATACATACATTTATATTTAAATATTTAACGGCTTGATAGGGATGCACATAGATATAAGTATAAATATGGAAATAAATATGCGTTAGTAAAACGTGTGTATATAAGTAGCAAGAAGACGAAGCCGAAAGTCAGCCAGTTGGAAGCTGTTATAGGCTGTTAGTATGAAGACGTGTGAGTCAGTGCTTTAATAGAAGATGATGATAGAAGAATAGATGGTCTTGAAGACCTAAATTAGGAAATAAACACTTTTTTTAGTAAATAAACACAGGGGAATTGCCTTTTCATCACACCACACCTCAACAAATATATTGACAATATTAAAAAAATTCTACTTCAACTTTATAATAGATAGGTCAATTTATATTTTTTGTAATTAAGTACCAAAAGGGTCATTTTGACCCCTTGGTAGAAATAGATATATGCCACGTCATGGTAAACCTAGTTTTAAGTGAGACAGTTAAAAAGGCACAACTGAAATATCAGACAATTATGCAGAATCATGGACTTGCAGTTATATCTAAACGACTTACCTGAAATCAATATTCCCGAAGAATCTGCTGATCGCATGAGGCGACTAGTTATTATTATTTTATTATTAGCAGATGTGCCACCTATATAGGTTATTATCGTATGAACAATATCATGATCTGATTATTACAGATTAACTAACTTAATAGGATATCTTATGCACATTGGCAGAATGATTAAGATAAATAAAATATATTATCTCTACTGGTTCTTAAATTGAAGAATATAATAAATCCACAAAAAATAAAATAATGAAAATTGCTGACCTCGCTCTTTGACCTTTGCTACAATCCAAAATAAAAAATATATAATTAATGTTGTGATAGGAGTAAAAAAAAATTATAAATTTGTGTATATTCATTGACGATCCGCTATTTTAATATTTTCAAAATTTCGGATCAGATAATAGTTAGTTAATTATATTTTTCATTCTCTACCCGTGGCGCCATCTGATCATCCATTTTAGAAACAATTGATTCCTGGTTTTAAAAAAACGAAGGACGTAATAACTGAATAAATGAAAATTTCTGCTTTTTACCTCTTTAATAAAAATGCATTTTTGAAAACTATTTCTATTTAATTTATTTTTGATATAATAGAATGCAGTATTATTATTTAAAAAAATAATTTAATTATACTGATGTGCTGTTTCGAAGCAATATGAACTATATTACTGAAGTTCTCTCGTAATTTTGAACCATAGTCAGGAAATGAGATTTAAAAAAGAAAGTTTCTAACAGTTACCTGATAATTTTTAATGCCCTTAAGCATAAAATTAATCATAATGACACATGTGGCCTTTTCTTCGTATGACGGTCTTAAAGTAGTACTAACTTTTATATAACAGTGACTACTAAATGGGTTATGTATTTCACCTTTATACAAAAACCAAGAAAGAGAAGTACGAGAATTTTTCTGATAAATTTATATTTATTTGTTAGTCTCAAAACTCAAGTGATATAAACATATTTAATTCCATATGTCACAATTGCTGGTTTGGATGTAAAAGTTTATTTCTATTCCATGGCCGGTACTTCTGTTGCCTTGTGTCTGACCACTACTCAAAGTTACGTGGGACAACACAAAATAATACTAACATTGTTTCTAAATGGGACTCGAATATTCACTAAACTGGGTTAAAGAAATTCTTTTATTATTATAAATTTGTTCGAGCTACATCACAGCATTAGTTTGACTCGTTTTATGACTTATCGTATGAATTTTAATATCGTGTTTAAACAGAATCTTTGAAGAAATTAAGTATTTTTTAAAAAAGAAATTACCGAAATATTTATTCCGAATAAATTTTAAGAAAACTTACAAATGTTTTACATATTTGGCACAAATGTAACCATAATTAATAATATTTTTTGTATATTATTCATGATACTAAATTTCAAAGATTAAGTCGTAAAATTTGAATAAGCAGATTAAACATTTTTTTTTTCGATATAGTATTTTGCCATATGCATGTATTAATAAAATATTTATACCTTATTTTGACAAATATTTACAATATTAGCTTTTAAAATTGTAATAACTTCGTAACTCATTCAAAAAAAATTATACAAATTCTTATCACGCAAATGAAAATGGATATAGCCAGCGGTGGCGGTCTTCCTTAAACTTTACATGGGAGCTATATTATGATGTTCCTCTAGCATACTCTCCAATAGAGATATTATCCCCCTTCATTTGCAAAGATTGGAGACCTCATGTAAAGCAAAGAATGGCACTGGTGAATAATATAAGAAAATAGAGAACTTTGGCGTTAATCTAGCATTTTAACTGAATATATAAGGGGAATATGTATTTTTGATGTCTTTTTGCGGAATCAAAATTTAATATAAAACTCCAGTTGTAATAGCAAATTTCATTGATTCAAGCCATTGTGCTTCTGAGATCTTGCATTTACGTGCATGCGAAAGTACAGATCGACAGATGCTCACACATTTAACGAATTTCGTTCAAAATCTAATTACATTTTTAATCTGTGTAGTAAGTTTTATTTATCTAGCCATCTGTGTTTTTCAGTTAATGAGTTCACTTGTGTTTGGACAGACAGGCTTCATGTGAATGGATTTCCCTCAAAATTTGATAGAAATATATAAATTTAGTCGTAATTCTAGACAAATTTCAGCCATCAAGCTCAAAGTCTTTAAGTTATCGTGCTCACAGACAGAGAAACATAATGGCAAAAAAGTGATTTTTGGACTTAGGGAGGTCTGAAACATGGAAGTTCGTCCAAATATCGAATTTTTTGACGATTGCAATACATTCTCTATACAAGTTTAAACGATTCATTTTGTCAAACTGTAGTTGTTATTTCTTATAGCCCTGCCATGGACAAGCCCACGGGTACGAAGTCAGCGATTTTAAGTCGGTGGGGGAGTGTCTCTTGTTCTTTTATAGTAGCGCCAACTTGGGCCAAGAGTACGACTTAGCTACTGACGCATCATTCATTCGCTTGCATAACCGCCTTTAACAGGAGGGTACATTTCGCAGATAGAACAACCATGCTCAAACCGGGACTCGAACCCAGTACGCCCAGATCACGGGGAAGACGCACTACCCCTATGGCAGGACGCCGGTACTGTAGTTGTGGTGATGACTATGATGACATTCCATACTAAATTTTTGATTGCCCTGTTCTTCAACGTTTGTGAAAATTTATTAAATCTCATCAAAATGTTTTCGAAATTTCATCAAATAAAGAATTGACTTTAGATTTTCAAATTATCTTGGATTTCCTGTATCACAACGGAAGCAGGATTTTCCAAATAGAATAACAATATCCCTCGTTTGTTTCCTATCTGGGCTAATCTTCCCTATTTTCGACTTTGTCCTCGTCGAAGCCATATGTTATTTCACTACAAAGACAAAAGGACTTTTTGTTGATTATACTTTGTTGTATACCAATTTTGCATTCCTCTTAATACTTCGAGGGTTAAAGATTTTTTAACAGTAGCAACTTTAAATGGGATTCTACCATTTCCTGAGTCTTTCAAAGTATGCACAGAGAAAGTCAAGTTCTGTTACTTCTTGTGAGTATAAGAAGTAAAAAAATGCAAAACGAACTCCTTTTCAAGCCTTTTGTTTCTCAGCATGGACTCTACCTTAGACTGGGCCAATGTATATATTTACTTTTTCTTGTTCATTTTACTTTCTTTTTTTTCATTTATTTATTTATATTTTTTTTTCTCTGCTTTAAAATTCTCTTATTTTCATTTTTTTTTTCGAAATATAAATTGCCCACCTTTGATACATTTTATTATTTACTATTTATGTTTAAATGATTCTGTTAATGTGGGATATTTTGCTAGAGCCATTGAGACCTTCTCCACGTTTTCTTTTTATACCTGCTGTATTTTTTGTTCTGGATTTTTTTTTAAATTTCTTTGACTATATTTAGTTTCTTTTGTACCTCATAACTTTTTTTTATTGGCTAGTCTTTTGACAGTTATTTACATTCTATGTTTTCCTAAATTTTAATCAAGAGATTATTATTGGTATAACCCCACGTTCGGCGCATCCTTAATCATCATCAGAATCGTTCATATACAAGAAAATGAAAACATTTCTCTCATAAAGACATTGTTCAATCCCTACTATTAGTTCACACTCTCCCTATATATATTTATATATCTTGTTCACATTTTCAATCGTTAATAAAATACTTTTTATTCATTCACTCAAGTTTTAAACTTGTTGTGTATGACACTTGATGTTAATACAGGTTTTTTTTTCAAATATTAATTCATTAATTATTAAATTTAATTAATTTTTAATACTTTAAATAGAGTTTTAGCAGTTTGTAATGAAAATTGAAATCAACGGGCAGTAGCTCAATCAGTAAAATGCAAGGATTTCAGTATTTTTCACATGAAGCTGAAGATTGCGATTTCAACTTGCGAAAATAGGAATTGACTTAATTTTTTTTTATATTACTTGTTTTTCTTATACCTTCAAAAAAATCACCTTCTCAAATTTCCTACCTCTCTCTCATTCGTACATGACACCTTTGAGTTCAGACAGCGTTCATGGTCAATAATCGACTAATCGTACCATCATTAAAAACACATTAAGACTCACATCATGTAGACCCCATTATTTAAGAAAACTTCTAGTGCAGGTAACTACATCATAAATTAATTTAACATTAGTTCTGACACTGCCATGATTTATGTTCCACAGGGAGAGTTGAAGTTTCGACCGGCGAAAACCAATCCAAGGTTTCGACGTTGGATAATTCGACGTGCATAGAAAGATCCATCCATGTGCCAGCATTTGCTTCGTCTTCTGGGAATAATTGCTTAATTGGTGTAAAGTAAATTCAAAACCGATAACGGAGATTTGGATAATAGAGAGGGTCTGAAATGGTAAATTGATTCGATTAGTCCAGAGCAAATATCTAATTCGATGGGTCTCTGCTATGCAATTGTTTATGGTAATTGCGGGAAATGCAGAAATGCTTTGATGTAGGACAAGAATTTCGTGGGGGAGATAGAAATTAAGGATGCACTAATCAATGATCAGCATATAAATATCTTGTGATTTTGATTTTTAACACATTGATTTCAATGGGAACATTGCAGTAAAAGTTTTGTTTATACGCCGGCAGATGGCGTTTACAGTCGCCATTATGGTGCATTCTTATCTAATAGATTAGTCTACATTACCGAATTTCTGTACTGAGGTAACTTGATTTATGTAAAATAGCATTTGAGTAGTTAAATTAATTTTTAATGTGATTCCATTGTTACTCCGCAAAATTCTACTGCCAAAATAATGAAATATAGTTGATATTTTTGTTAAGTAATGTAATAAAGAGGAGTTAACTTCTTGTTTGTGATAAAATTAAATGTTTTTGTCTGCTTATTTGTTTGCTTGTTATATAATAAATATTGTTATCTTCTATTCCAGAGTTTCCATATTTTGCATGGGAAGTTATTTTTAAGAAACTTTATATAGCACATTTATTCAAAATAATAATCTTTCTCCACTTGCACATTATTCCACCATTCATTCTTTATTCAAAAAATATAACCAGGTATCATAAATTGTTTGTAATAAATGATGCCAAATGATGTTTATAGTAGAAAAAGTACAAGGGTTGTTATTTTATATAATATAGAATATTATGTTGGTTATAAGAAGAATTGTATGTTGGCTATAATAGGTCAGTATTAATTTAGTTTTTTTAAGAAGTTTAAACAGCACCAATTTAGTCAAAAACAAATAGAAAAGAATTTAAAAGCATTTAAATACGATAAAATAATTTCAATAAAATAAAGTCCTAATAAACAGTTATAAAAATGAAAATCAATGATAAAATTTTAGCATCATTTATAAATAAAAGAAACAAAATCTTATAAAATCTCTTTTTTTTCCCCTTAAAAAAACAGAACGATAAAGTTGATTATATATGGTACAGCCAATCGACTAATGGCAAAAATCTTGTGTCCTACTTGCAGAAAGGAAAATTGTTTTCATTCTTTTCGAATATTCACATAAAACTGGCTTTACGTTACAGTTTTATTAGTTGCCGTTTGTGTTGAATTTCAAGATTCTATTAAATTTGCCTATTTTCCTATTAATGCGAAAAGAAAAAAGACAGAAAATGCTATAAAAGTCAAAGTTTAAGATTGCAATATTTAAAATAAATTGTTAAAAAAAAGATTTAAAATCTGGCCTAATTTTTAACTGGCATTTCTCTCGAGTTATCCGTCCATTCTCTTTATTGTTTGACAACGGAATTCTAAAACCCTCCGCGCTTTTGCGCATGCATTAGGATGGGTTTAATTCGTCAAAATAGGGGTGAGAGGAAAGATGAAAGGAGGGGATGTTTACATTTAACAATAAAGTAAACGTAGATTACTCGCAGACTGAATTAAAATAATACGGTCAGAAACAACATGATATTCACATACACGTGAAAAAAAAATTGGACAAAAAAAAGTATATAATAGGACGAAAATCAAGGTCAAAGAATGACGAAGAATTTCGGAAATGAGCTCATCCTTCCGCGTCTCTTCCCTTAATGAAATAGAATCGTCGAAAAGTTATCGTCTCAGAATATTGTAACGAACAGTAGACGCATTTTTGTAAATACATGGAATCAACTTTATGTAATGATATGTATAGTAGATAGGGCACAAAGTCTTACGAGTTCAAAAGTTAGCATATCTTTGAAAATAATAATATAAAATGTTTTATCTTGCATGCTTTATTCTAAAAGTTTTATCAAAGAGGGGAAAATGCAATGCGTTTTATAGTTTCACAAAACCAAATTCGCCATCTCTGTTTAAAAGGAGTGTGGACGCTGTTATGAATGTAATCGATGTTAAAACCATAAAGCATGTCTTCACTAATATTTTAAAATTTTCGAGTCCTGAATGAAAAATTACATTTCTAAAGGAATTGTAAGTAATTCTCAATTCCAGGAAATGCAAGTTTAGCAGAAGAGTAAGTATGGTATAGAATTAAGTAAATATAAGTATAAGTAAATATAATAATAAGTAAGTATATAAATATAAGTAAGTAAATATATGTTTGCTTTTTAGAAATTTGCTATGCCAATAATAATTTGTGTTAAGCAAAGGAATTTAGTTTCACTATTTTAAAATTAGTTATTTTTGGTATTAATATTGATGATAATTCAGATTGAAAAACAAAAACAAAATTATATATGCATGCAGCTTTAGTATTGACTTTGATCATTAATTAGAATTAACTTTGGTCATACTTCTAGAATTATTATTAATGTTTTATATGTTTAATATTCGATCAGAATTCTTGTTTGCCTTTGTATTCTTGTTGAAAAACATGTTTAAAAAACTCTTTTCAAAAAAGGATCGAATGTAGAAAAAAACTATACGACAAAAAAATTAGTATCAATGAAAAAATAATCTTTTTTAATTTTAAGATGTAAAAATTATTTTTATTACAATATTTTCGGAAGTTATTGCTGAAAATCCTCATTAATTTGTTTAATTTTAAATTAAAATTATAATCAAAATTTCAAAAATATTGTAATGATTCACGCATTTTTACACTCTAAAGTATATATGTGTCAAGTATGGTATTTCTGGGTGAAAGCGTATAAAACTTATAAAGTGCCAACACACACATACATAAGCACACAAACACAAATCTTATCTTTACTTTTTTTAACGAAAAGATAAAGATTCGATTCTGATTCTAGTCTTAATTATTCTAAATCTTGTTCAATATTCTATATTATTGAGGTTATGTTCTTTAATGTCAATGTTATTTTTAATTTAATTTTTATATTGCTCTAAATTTTTTCTATATTATGTTCGAAATTTTATTCGAAATTTTTTTCAATTCTGCTTTGTATTCGAATATTTATTATTCTAATTTTTTTTTCTACTTCTGTGTTATTTACATTATTATGAGTTAAATTATGAATCGTTTGAATTTTTAGTTAATTTGAAGATAATTATGTGTTCTCAATTCTTTACTGAGTTATTTATTCTATTGTTATAAAATAGGTTTAGACTGGTAACGGTTTAAACTGGCGTAACCTTTAAGAATTTTAAGTACATAAATGATTAAACAGTCTACAGCATTATCACAAGGTCAATGCAAATTTAATCGTCCTGCAATTAAAAATAAAAAAGACCTAAAAGATAAAATAATTTGTTACATCCATTCAAATTGATTTTATTCTTACCCTCCAATCGCAATAATAAAAAAAAACACTTAAAAATCAAATCTACAAAGTATTAGTATTTTGCGACAAAACTACTTATCCAAATAGGTCTCTGGACAAGCAATTTCCGTTGCACATCGATTCAAGCTTTTTCATAAAAAAAAAAAAAGAACTAATGATATGTAGTTTATAAGAAGGAAGCATTTCCGGCGACTATGATGCCATTATTCGTACGAGCAAAATCCTGAGGAAATAGTTTGGAGGAAATTAATGGTCATGGATTTGTTGTTAATGAGTGTAGTTGCCAAAAGAACAAGCCCCGAAGTGTTTACGATCTGTCAGGGTGTTGCGGCAAATGAGTACGGATTTGCGAGTGTCGTTGTTTTTTCTGGAATGAAATATTGAAATTAATAGTCTGGTGATTTATTTGGAAGCGCTGTTTAATGCCTCTAAGAGCCGGCTGCATTGCTGAATCGTCTTGAAGGGCGGAAGCGAGTCATTAAATAAATAAAGGTGACAGCGAAGAAATTAGAAGGTTTGTTCTGTGTATTTTTTTTTCAGTGAAGCGAAATTAAATAATTCAATAAATTTTGTTGGACAATAGGAAGGGTTTCCGTTCTGCGGAACTGGTACGGCATTAGTTGTCTAAGTGAATTGAAAAATAATTAGTATGCACATTCTAATCTTCTCAACAACATCTAATGCGTCGGAAATTGGGAAAAACTACACATTCTTTAAAAGACTACAGTAAAAACTATTCATCAGAAAGTTATAAAATTTCGAGATTATTATAAATAGATGATTTTCTATAATAAAATATATTTAACTCACAACTGGAAATATGAAAACATAAACCGGCCAAAATGACCCCATTGTTTTTTTGTTTTGTTTTTTTGTCTTTTGTAAACAGCATAATTTTAATTTGGAATTTATTTTGGAAACACAATACATTCTGGAAATCATGTAGTTACCGAAAATATTAAAAATGTTATAATATCAAATATTGGAAAGATGCTATAAGAAAAACCTAAACAATCTTTTAACGAGTATTTACTTCGTTTAGATATTACGGAATTGCACTAATGTCAATAACTGCTAAAATTTAACAAACAAAAATGAAGAATACAGTATTTTTAAATATTATTTTTATGAATATTTCTTCATTCTTTTTGCATTATTCAATTTTAAAGTAGTTTCAGAGAATGGAATCAATGAAACCATAAATAACAACAAAAATTTTGAAAAATAATAACTCAGTTACACGCATGTGTTCATACTTACACTTTTGCCAACATACTGCTAAAAGAGCAACTTGATTGTATTCAAGGACAAAATGCCACGTGATAATCAAAGTTAATGAACAATGCGGAGTCATTTTGACTCCATTCTCCATTTACGGCTTAATCTCAAAGCCACAAATAGAATACGTATAATATTTTTGCACAAGATATTGTTATCGAGAATTCCAATCGTGGATATTATTATGTAAAAGACCAGTAAGCGCAATAACAAATAATGATGCTTTATTCTACTCAAAAACACTAGCATACAGACAACAATAATTAGCCGTGTGCACAAGAACTACACTTACAGTAAACTGTAGCACACAAGCAACTAATCAGTAATGAACAACTATAACAGCGATCAGCGTGAACTCGCAGGAGAGAGACTTCGCTTAACTATTTATGGTTCTCGTTTCATCTGTCACTCTCATTGATGAATACTCGACCTAATATTTAACTCATTCCCGACCTTTTATAATTTCAGTGACAGGTCAAAGAAACTTCTCGAAATACCACCGAAACTCGCGTTTTAATCGACTATTGTCAAGATTCTTGCAATTTCCGGAATCTTTTACTTTTCTGTCAATGTTGCTAAATGAAAGATCGTGGGTCATCAATTTGGCCTCCATTCAGCAGTTGAACCTTTTTACCTTGAAATGAATTGCGTTGGGATATAATGTTGAAAATTTGTAATAATATTTAAAATAAACTACATCAAAGGTGTCAAGCTCAAATACTGTATGGCCAAATAAATAAGATATATATTTATGTAAACCACAGAAAAAAAATCTTTCTACCACACACAGAAAAATTCAAACCACAGAAACATACAATTTTTAATAAAATGCATTTCGAAAAAACCAGACTAAAATGAATCTAGAATAAATGAATCTAGGCGGCATTCACTGCTAAAAGCAAAAATTATTTTGGTATAAGTTTTGTTCGGATGAGAGTTAAAGTTTTTTGGTGTAGCCAATTTGAAGTTCTTTAAGAATTTGCTTAAATTTATGCTGCTAAATGCCAATTTTCAAAAATTATTAATGTTTATTTCAAATATTGACATTCTATTATTAATCCTTAATAGTTTTAAACCCAGAAATTTGGTTAAAGTACGTCTACACTTTGGTTTCTAAAAAAGTGCTTCGAACGTGTTCGGATTCCTTAGTTTAAATCGAAAATTACATTTTCTTTTTAATGAATCTTTTTAATGCATTTACATAAGCTCAAATGCGTTCGATTTCTTAGAAAATATTGCAGAATATTTCTGTCTTTTCATAGAAAACAAATACTGAATATCCATATTGTTATAATCAGATTTCGATGCATAATTGTGTAATTTTTAATCCATAAGGTTTTCTTTTACTTGTAAAATTTTCTTCGGATTACAAGGAACAAATCTATGGAAATTTCACAATTCTCCTCTAGAATTTTGAGACCTCCCTTTTGACCGATCTCACTTCCTCTATTAATACTGTGAGAAAAACGTACAGGATGTCCGGTAAAGAGCATCCTGATTTCAAAATTAAAAATTTAGAAAACTAAAATCGATAGAGAAATGAAACAAACAGTATGTTTAATGTGAAAGCTGTAAAAATGTTATGGAAAAATGTGGAAGTTAATTACGAAAATTGCTAACAGATGACGCTGTACTCTGAAAGACTGCAATGCATGCGCCGCCATATCATGGCTTTGAGAGTTGTATCTAATACCAATCGAGAGCGTGGAGTAATGTTAATATTAGGCACGTGTTCATAGCTGATTGTTCTTCGTGGTTCAGTGTGTTACGTTTGAGAGAGTTGATACTGATGCCAGTCGAAAACCTGTAATTGTATAACACGTAAGAGAGTTTTTGGGGGGTGTGGGGAATTTTTATCAGTTCCGTAAGCATAGAAATAGGTTTTAAACTGTCATACCATTTTGAAACTAAATAAGGACGCGGGAATTTGATCTTAGAATTCTAGATCCTCTATAATGATACAATAACATTCCCAAATTGCATTTAACATGTATTCTCCTATCCACAGACTGGATTTTCAACTGAACTGTCACGTATTTGGAATCATCTAAATCATAGTCGAACTCACTCATCAATGTACTGATCTCATGTCCAAAACCAATCATCGACGGAAGATTTGAATCTCTGTTCATGGATTATAAAATCCAGTTTATGTTATACAATCACTGTAAATCTTACATCGCCAGGTTAACATATTGGCACCAGTTGTCAAACAAGCTCTGAGCTGTCATCAAATATTCGTGGCAACGTTGTACCAAATATTAGTGCCAAACAGTGGCGCATTAATGCTGGTTCCAAACAAGTTAATACGGTCACCACTCGTCGCCAAGTTAAAATATTGATCAAGCTTTGATAAGTTAGCGTTGATGCTATGCTAAGGGAAAAGTGACCTCACATTTGATTTAAGATATATGTAAGTAATCAAACAACACTTTAAATAAATTTATAATTTTTTTACAGCTATTCGACTTTCTTCAGCAAATTATTCTCAGAATAATAGGCATTATCTTTCAACATATTTTCATATAACTAAAAGCAACGTCATTAATATTAGGATTCCAATTACAAGTGCTTTGTTAAAATATTTAGAGAAAAATATGCCATTATCAATATCGAAATTTCCTAGAATTTGCAACTTAATTATCTTCACAAAGAACAAAAAAGATTCAGAAGAGAAAATAAATAAATTCGCATTCAGATTAATTCTGTTAAATATATATTTACCGACATTTCGGAGCTATTCTCCAAGAACGAAAATGATATTTTCCTGGAATCAATTATTATTTTCTTAAAATTCTAGCAATACAATATGCGTTCACACAAAAAAAAATGATGAGAAGAAATAATTATATTTTACCTGAAAGCTATTGAAGTGAGAGTAAAATTAATTTTATTGAAGTTCTTTAAGATCTTTGTTTACTCCATTTTTTACCTAAAGGGGATATTTACAAGAATTTTCATTAGTTCGCTATGTTAAAGTATTTATGATGTCGCCGAAAATTAATAAATGAAAACTTCAATAGCAATTACCGAAACGCCTACACAATTGTCAATCTGCAAATTTTGGATACTTAAATTTCCTCATTTCTAAATGCAAATAACCAACAAAAGGTTTGAATAATCGATTGCTAAAAAAAGCAAACGATAAGCAACGATAAAAGCAAGCATGTATAAGCAAACGATAAATAATCTGATTTTTTTAAACTCTATAAAGAGAAGAATCGAACCATTTTCGAAAGGTTTATATTGAGAATTTTTAATTCCAGACAACAAAGTGCGGGATGGTATCTCAATAAACGACCTTTTCTAACCATAATTTTTCTATTTAAGGAACATTTTATACTCCTCTGTTTATCAAAAAAAAAAATATATATATATATATATATAAAAACTTTTCGACGTATCTTAAGTATCTTTCGAAACATAGTGAAGGAGAATCTAAGAAATAGGGGGGGGGGGTAAGAGAGGGATGTAACATTATTATCTACATGGACTTAATAAATTTTCTTGTCTGCTAAGGAAAAAAAATACTTTAAAAATAAAAATGAGACGAATTTGATTTCACAAGCAGAAAATATTGCACCATTTTAAGGATTAACTATTTTCAGAGAAGATTGAGCTCAGAAAAAAGTTTCAAGTAACGGAAACATTTCAATAAATTACTCTATTAAAAAGAAACAAGGATTTTGAAATCACTTTCAAGAAATAGTTTTCTTAGATATCCAAAATTAGTTCTGTAATGAAGTCGGTTTCGTTATTTAGAAGCACATTGAAGAATTTATTTATTGATTTAAAAGTGACTAGAAAGAAAGAACAGAATCGATGTTTTCAGTTTATTTTTTTTATGTCTGTCTAGCTGCTCAGAACGACACAAAATAGAAAAGTATTCAGAAGAGATTGTAATAAAAATGAATATTTAACATTTTTAACGGTAATCTAATTTAATTATAATGAGTAAGAGTTATAAAACATAAAGTTAAAAAAATAAAATTTGTAGATTATATTAAATTTATTAAAAAATTGTATAAAAGATTTTAAAATTTATTTTAAAAATTTATATTGTGAATTGCTTTTCTTTCTATGTAATAAATCATTATCCATTAATACGCGCTTAAAATCTGTATTCTTATATCTTAGAGTTTTGTTTTCTCATTTATTTTCTTCGTTTTATTCGATATTTTGCATTTTTGCAAATATTCTTTTTTTTTTTTTTTTTTTTGGAAATTATTCTAAAAGATAATTTGGAAGTTTCATGAATTTCAGAATTGTGTAAATCTGCTTCTTTAAGCGTTTTAAAATGCATGTTAACGCTATTTCGTAATTTTAAAATGCGTGTGAAAATATATTTCAATTTATTTAAATATATATATATAATCTCTTATAAAATAAATAGTAAATTACTCCATTTTTCCTGCAATCGCCTCTTGATAACTTATGCTCTGATTTTTATTAAAGAAGAAAAACAAAATAATCTAAACAATTAAAAACAATAATTTTTTCAAGATTTTGATTGTAATTACTTTTTCTTAGTCTGCCTTTATTTAACTTCCTTTTCTGAGGGACATTATAAGGAGAGTGGGGGGGGGGGGTATTTTTGGTCACAAAAATGCTGAAAATTTATCTTCATTTGTTTGAGGTTTGTAAAAATGAGATTTTGTAATTGATTATTTACTCCCTAATATGCTAAATGTTTGAAATTTTGTATTCTTATGTATTGTCGATAACATTATATAATATTAATGAAAACATAATATTAATGAAAACTTAAATATTTATCAATAGATTAATTTAATTAGATTTTGATTCTATAACGGTGGTGCCATCTGGTGTTGAATTTCAAAAAGTCAACTTCAAGGGTTTTTTTTTTTTTTTTTTTTTTTTTTTTTTTACTTTCTCATATACGAAGTATAGAAAAGGTATAGTAATCCTCGAAGCATTTGATCTCGGGATTTTGACAAATCTCCTAATTTCAGACCTTCCTGTGTTCGAAAAACACATTTTTGGATAATGTCAGTCTGTCTGTCTGTGACAAAAATAAATTAAAAACACTTTGAACTAGACAGATGACATTTTATGTAGAGTCTTTACACCAAATTTGTAGATTTCTATCTAATTCGGAACAAACTCCGTATTGAGGAAGCCAGTCCATCCGATAATAACTGCAAAGTGAAGAGAGGTACATGGATAAAATTCACTAAAATCTACAGAGTAAAATTATTTTATTTGATCAATGTTTTCACTTACTCCAATGAGCAGATTTACATAAATATACTTGAAGAGGAAACTGATAAAAAATGCATCACTAAAATAATCCACGAATGTTTGTCGTTGACAATTATTGCTAAGTTTTCCCAAAAATTCACAATACTTTTACGGAAGAAAATTTAGACCCATCAATATTATGCACGTTCTTAACTTACAACTCTCTATTTTTGATGTCAGATGAAGCTACGGAAGTTTTCTTACTGAGGCCCATTAAAATTTCAGAAAACTGTGAGAAGCTCTCCTGGGAATGCTTGACACTTTGATGAGGATGAGAGGTAAGAGCAATTAGGGGATGGGGAATTAGCAACAGTTTGAGTGACAACTAAGCGTGAAAACTTTTTTAACTGTAAGACAGAATGAAGGCGAATGTAGGGCTCATTATCCTGAAAGCAAAAGAAGCATGGATATGTTAGCTCTCCATGGCAGATTTATTTTTGCAAAAAAAGGTTTTTTATGTAAGTTTTTTTTCCCTCCAGTACTAAAACCATAGTTAAAAATTATTTACCAATATTTCTAGTTGCCTTTCCTTCACGCTGGAATGACTCTTTTTCGTGATTTCTAATATGCTAACTTATATAGAGAGAATTAACAATTACTTTTCGTTGATAAAATAGAAAATATTTTTCCCACAAAAATTATATTTACACCGGCCATTACTAATATACTATTTGAAAACAACGATGCAGATAAAACATGTGTATTGCTTAGATATTCCGATGATTCTGAGCTAAGAGATGAAAAATTTCTGTTACTCGAAAAAGGTAAACAAAGCGGAAATTATTCATTAGTGTTGCCACAAATGGTATATCTAAAAGTAGAATTTATAAATAATGTTGTTTTAATCTCATTTGATGATAATTTAGTATT
Organism: Argiope aurantia; assembly: GCA_026543865.1. NCBI lineage: Eukaryota > Metazoa > Arthropoda > Arachnida > Araneae > Araneidae > Argiope > Argiope aurantia. The sequence goes on from JAPMOR010065399.1 coordinate 49,404, forward strand.
AATTAAAGGTTTACTTTTAACTTTTTAGTAACATTTTAACAGACAAGTATAAATTAAATACTTACTATGATGTAATAATAATTTTCATTAAATATTGGCAAAATAAAACCTCAAATGTCATGCATCAGGTGACTCGCTATTTACCAATTGCTAAAGAATGCAAATGAAGAACTGCTATCAAAATGCCTTAGCAAAGGATTAAAAGAAAAAAATTAAAGTATAGATTCACAATTTATTTCAAGAATTGTTTGAATTAATTTTAATGTTTTTATTAATGCAAAAATTAACTATTTAATTAATTCTTTCTCAAAACATTCGTAAAAACCTTTATTACACTCCAGTATTTAATGACCAAATTTTATGTAACTTCTTTAACAAATACTAATGACTTTTGCAGGGAATTAGCAAACTGAAGTTTTTAAAAATTGTTTCGTTCAATAAATATTTTCACTTTAATTTTTAAAAAAATTAAAAAGTATAAATATCAGATATTACAATTTTATATAGAAATAATTTTTAGATTTAAAGTATTTAAAATTTAAATATAAATTATTTTATCCCTGATTAATTCTAGAATATTAATTATATATATATATATATATATATATATATATATATATA